>LAZJ01000051.1:0-285353 GCA_006503525.1 Cryphonectria nitschkei
GCTGGACGTCAAGGAGATGGCTACTGATGCCTATGTCGTTCTTCGTGTCCAAGCTGGTCTCTACGATTTGACAGCAGCCAACCTCTTACTTGACACGTACAAGCATTTCCTTCACGTCTTGTCCAGTGATGCATCGCTCTCTCTGGAGAAGACTCCTCTCTTTAGTGAGGAACAGCTGGCCCGCGGTCTTGAAGTCGGGCGCGGTGAGTAATTACCTAATATGCACTTTGATCGATATTAATCGAGACTAACCATTGCGAACAACTATTTGATTAGGCCCTGACCTTGTTTCGGACTGGCCAGCGACTCTGCCTCATCGAATTGACCAGATTGCCCTGGAGAATCCCGACAAGATCGCCCTTCTTGATGATTTTGGCAGCCGTCTCACATACACGGACATGATGAACCGGATCGAGGCCATTGCTGAAGCACTGGTCAAGACAGGCGTGGGTCCCTCGTCTCGTGTGCTTGTCTTCCAACGAGCAGCGTCCGACTGGATATGCTCTATGCTTGCCATCATGCGCGTTGGAGGTGTCTATGTGCCCTTGGATCTTCGCAATCCCATCGCACGCCTCGCCGCGCTGGCAAAGAATTGTCAGCCGACCGCCGTGCTGGCTGACGCCACTACTTTGGGCGATGCTTCTCAGCTCAACGTCACCAGCATCATTGACTTGTCTAGAGTGCCAGCTGTGCCCTCGACTCATTTCACAAACTCGGCGCTCCCTGATGCGCCTGCGGCTATTCTCTACACCAGTGGATCCACAGGCACACCAAAGGGTATTATACTTCGACACTCTGGCATCCGAAATGAGATGGAAGGGTATACCAAGACATGGAAACTGGGAGCTGAGCGGGTTCTGCAACAAAGCGCTTATACTTTTGACTTTTCTATGGATCAAATATTCACAGGCCTGGTCAACGGTGGCTCCGTGTATATTGTTCCTTATGAGAAACGTGGCGATCCGCTCTCGATTACGGAAATCATCAAGGACAACGCTATCACTTACACAAAAGTCACTCCCTCGGAATACTCGTTATGGATCCAGTATGGAGGGAACAGCCTTGGACAGGCATCGAGCTGGCGTTTTGCCTTTGGTGGCGGCGAGCCTATGACCAACCAAGTCTTGAGACAATTTGCAGGCCTCGGCCTGTCGCAGCTCCACGTGCACAACTCATACGGCCCAGCAGAGATCTCTATTGCGTCGCACAAGTCAGAGATTGACTATGCTCCTCACCAGGTACCACCGCAGCAGCAACAGCAACAAGGTATTGTTGAGGAAGTCGGGTCAGCACCCTGTGGCTTTTCACTGCCAAACTACGCAACCTACGTCCTGGACGAACACCTGAAACCACTGCCTGTCGGCATGCCAGGAGAGATTGTTATCGGAGGTGCTGGTGTCTCTCTTGGCTACTTGAATAATGAGGAGCTTACCGCTCGTCACTTTATCCCGAATCCTTACGCAACCCCCGAGTATGCTGCCAATCTCTGGACGATGATGCACCGCACTGGAGATATTGGACACTTGCAAGAGGATGGATCACTCGTCTTCCGTAACCGCATAACAGGTGACACGCAGATCAAGATACGAGGTCTTCGCATTGAGTTGCGCGATATCGAAGCCAATCTCCTCTTGGCCTCAGGAGGCGTGCTGAAAGAGGCTGTTGTTACACTGCGCGAAGGCGACCCGACAGACTATCTGGTGGCGCATGTCGTGTTTGCGCCCAAGCACGACGTCAAGGACAAAGAGGTCTTCCTAGAGCACCTGCTCGGCCGTCTTTCCATGCCTCAGTACATGATCCCTGCCCTGGCAGTCCCGCTGGACACACTCCCTCTGAATGAGCACAACAAGGTCGATCGAAAGACGATCAAGGCCATGGCTCTGCCGCAGCGCGCTGTGGTCGATGTCCACGACAACAACAGCGACGTCGAATTGACCGAGACCATGGCTGAGCTTAGACGTCTGTGGCGGGCCGTTCTTGGGAAGAACAGCGAGAACCTTGGGCTTGCCATCGTCCCCTCGACCAGTTTCTTCTCGGTGGGTGGAAATTCTCTGCTGATTGTTCGCCTGCAGTCAAGGATCCGTCGCGCGTTCAGCGTCGCGATCCCTCTTGCCGACCTGCTCAACGCCAACACGCTTGGCCAGATGGCTCGTCGGATCGAGGACAGCTTTAGCGTCGACCTTATCGACTGGGAGCAAGAGACCGCCCCGCCTTCTATCCCCTCTGGTCTTCCTCCTGGTGATACTCATCATCATCATCATCATCAACATCACAACTCTAGCCATGGAAGTGACCGAAAGAAAGGCCCAAAGACTTTGTTGGTCACAGGCGCAACAGGCTACGTGGCAAGCCATCTCTTCCCACTCTTGTCGACGAGTGCAGACGTCGCCAAGATCCATTGCGTGGCGGTGCGAGACAAGACGACTTCAGACCGCTCTCGAGAGCTGATGCGCTCTGACAAAATCACGTATCATCCTGGCGATCTCTCGGCTCCGCTGTTTGGGCTCACCGAAGATGAGTTCCGGCTCCTGTCCAATGAGGTGGACGAGATACTGCACCTGGGCGCCACTCGTTCGTTCTGGGACAACTACCATGTGCTCCGCGCGAGCAATGTCCATCCTACCAGAGAGTTGGTCAAGCTGGCTGCCCCACGACGAATTCCCATCCATTTCATCTCGACCTCGGGCGTTTTGCCTGCGGACGTCGTAGCTGGAAGAGGAGGAGGAGGTGCTGCTGCTGCTGCCGCTGCTGCATCTTCCGCTTCTGCCTACGTGCCACCTGTCGACGGAACCGACGGCTACATTGCATCCAAGTGGGCAAGTGAGCGTATACTCGAGCGCTCTGCGGCCACATTGGGCGTTCCGGCCTTTATCTACCGTCTCCTCCCGTCAGCGCAGGCATCGTCGTCAGACAACGAGTGGAAGGCCGAGGCTCTCCAGGAGTTTCTTCACTATATTGACCTGACGGGCACAATACCAGAGACGACAGGCTGGGAGGGCCGTATCGACCTGCTCCCTGCACAGCTGGCGGCCCAGTGGCTCTGCACCTCTGTCTTGTCTGTCCGCTCAGAGGCTCAACAACCACCCGCCGCTCAGTTCCTCCACCACACGAGTCCTGTGGCTTTCGACGTGGCAGAGCTCAAGACGTTCATCGAAGAGAAGAGAGGGAGTCGCGGCCTTGAGCGGCTGCCGGTGCTGAAGTGGATGGGCCGGATCAAAGCACTTGGTTTCTCGTATGTTGTGGCTTCACAGACGGCCACGATCGGGAGCAGCCATAGTGGAGGAGATCCAGGGGCCAAACTCACGTCTCGCAGGTGATTGATTGTATTTATTATTAGACTTGTTGGGTAATATCTACATTCCATATAATCAACGCACTTTGAATGATTCTTCATTGCCAGTCACGTCTCTCAAGGTCCATCGATGGTGATGAATTTTGCTTATCAAAGTTCGCAGCGCCCAGATGGACCTACGCCAATACTACAATCCAACTATATGAAGCCCGGTATCTCGTCTGATCTAGAACGCCCAATGTCATCAGTTATAGGACTATTGTCATTTCTCTTGGTACTTCTGTTACTGAAATTCGAGTCTACAAAGAAGGTTCCACCAAGCACTACCCAAAGTCATATATTTCGTATGATATCGGACCAACCCTGAGAAGCCTTGTTATAGAAGTTCAGTTCTTTGAGCCAGGTTGAACTAGCTACTTGGATACGTACTTTAACTACTGTATCTACTAACAACTGCCGTCAATCACTGTTTGACAAGGCTCCTTTTAGAGTGAATGATAAAATGATCCTAATAAGCTGCCAACGAATAACAAGCTTAGCCATCAACAGTCTTTTAATCATCATCATCATCATCATCATCATCATGCTCCAGTACCAAGAACTATTTCCCTCTCTGGCAGGTCAATCATCTCAACAATGATGGGCTTCCCATCAGGACCGTACCGCTGTGCGTTAGAGTGCAAATTCCTCGAATCCCGCACCGTCTGCGCGCCCCTCTTGATCATTTCCTCGTTGTGGGCGGCGACAGCCTCCTTCACAGCACTGATGTCCTGGAACTTGGCACTGCTCTCAAGCGCACCTAACTTCTTGCCCAGCTTCAGCGTGTCGAGGAACGCATTATAGCCACCCTCCCCCCGAAACGGCGTCGTGACGTGGGCTGCATCCCCGACCAGAATGACCCGACAGGCCGGCAGATTGACGCCGGGGATGCTGTCGAGCTCGAGGTCACGCCATACATGGGTACGGGCCCTGATTCCCTCGGCGGCGGTCGATTCAAAGATCTCACGAAGGTGAGGCGGCAGCTTGGCGACCGCCTTCAGCACGTAGTCGAGCTTCTCCTGCTGGGTGGCCGTCTGGAGCCAGTGGTCTGGATTCGCGACAGCAGGGTCATGCTGCAGTGTGTTCCAGTAATAACGGCCCGAGAGGCCATCGGGGTGGACGTAGTGAAGCCCAGCAAAGGCGAGGAAGCCCAGGTCTGGGCGGATGATCATGTAGCCGCTGTGGCCCAGTGCCAATTGGCGCTTGAAGGCCTCCCCGGAGAGGGTCAGCTCACCTATGATTGTGGCAATGGGGACGACTTTGAGGAGCTCGCTGGCCGGGCGCTGAAGAAGTTGCTCACGGACTTTAGGGCATTTCCGAGTTATGATTAGCCAGATGTTCAGATCAAGATATGCAGCTGACAACACATAGAAGAATCAGACCTGTAAAAATGGGGAAGGGTGTGTGATTTACCGATACTCTGGGCACCGTCTGCACCGATGAGAATGTCTCCCTTGGCATTACTGCCGTCGTCAAAGTAGACCGTGACTCCGTCATCATCATGTTCAATGCGTATCACACGCTTACCCCATTGGATTGGGATATTCGTTGCTAGCCAGTTTCGAAGGCGATGGCGCTCCGCACGAATGAATGCCAATTTAGGAGTATCCTATTTTCAGAAGTAGGGAAAGAAGTGGTCCATCACGAATCAGTATCAAGCCATCTTATAGCCGAAAAGGGGCTGAATAACGCTACAAAGCAATTAGGCAATCGTAATTACCTCAAACCCAACCCTCTTATCCAGAGTAACATTGCCAGGCATATACATGGCAAGCTGGGCAGGGAGGTTTAGAGGCAGCAGGTGGCTCGTTGAGGCTTTCAGGTCAGGCATGTCATCTGGCACAGATGACGTGAACTCATCGATGATACTATTTGGCTGTGTTAGAGTTGTAATGCTCCAAACGAATCTAAAGAGTAAGTCAGAATTACTGGTGCAGAGCGATAGCCCATCCTTGAAAGCGGGAGTCGTTGCTGGAATCCCGCTCGAATATCTCAAAAGAGATGCCCTGTCTTCGAAGATTCTGAGCCAGGGAAAGGCCACCTAAGCCTGCCCCAACAATAAGAACGTGCATGGTGATTGTCGAACACCCAAATGTAAAATTATTGAAAACGAAAAAGGGATGTTGATTTGTCCCAGCTAAGAGGTGAGTGCGTTGCAAACTCTCAGAAAAATCTCGATCAACATTGTTCCTGGCAGCATTACATTTTTGAGAGCAAACAGAGCCGGTGCTATTGAATAAATGTTGCGATGCAGGAATTTGCTATCTCAAAAGGATGCCACGGTATTCCGAGCCAGACGGCAGCGGACTCATTGATTCACGCCGTGTTCGACCGTCGATTTCTCTTGACACTGCATGTCGAATGTTTCCAGCCACGTTTCGCAGAGGATTCTTGCGTCAAAAGCCGCCGAACGTCGGCGCTGGCAATGCACGTAAGCCGCACATTACTTAGAACCGCTGCAACCTCTCAAGTGAGCGGCTGGCGAGGTTGACGGGAGGATGAGCCGAAGGTCGCGGCGCGGCTCATTGAGGATGCTCAATCAAAGCTGCGGCCTTTATGAACGGTCTACGGCCATCAAACATGCATGAAAATGGCCGACTCGAAACTTTTCCTATCGATGAGTGGTGGTGCGCTGAGCCTTGTTAAGGGGCGAAACGGAATACGCCTTGTAAAATATATATCGGAATTCCGATCGTATGATTTGATAGCTGTCTGGCCACCTGCACCATTTCTTCCCAACCCAACATGATTTTTCTTTCCGGAGACGGTATTTCAATCAAAGTCCGGTAATGAGTTTCGAAAGAATGAGACTGTTGGTCAATCCCAATTCCTGTCATCAGGTTTCATGAGCAGGATATAGGTCGAATGAAGTTCGTCAAGTAATTAAAATGAAAAAGTATTTATCTTCACGTTCGCCAAGTCGCCGCATCGACTAACTGACTGCCTGGCGCTGCTTTCCATCTTCTTCTTGCAAAGTGCTAGACCATCACCTTATTTTCCCCCTTTAGTATAATCGAGCAACAACACTGTCGCAATGTCCAAAGACGACAAGATCCAACTGCCAATCATTGACCTGAGTGGATACCTCAACCCAAAGTCCCCCGAGGATAAAGCGCGAGTTATCCGAGAGGCGCGTGCCGCGGCCCACGATTTTGGCTTTTTCCAAGTCAAGGGCCATGGCATACCATTGAGCCTGCAGAGGGATCTGATCCGGTGTATGGACAACTTCTTCAAGCAGCCGACCGAGGAGAAGCTTAAGCTCTCCTTCCTCAAGAACCCCTGCCGCCGAGGATATGAAGCCTCGGGGGATTCACTGCGCGAAGGAGATGCTTTGCCGGATGCAAAAGAGGTAAAGAAAACCTGACTACTTCTACTGCTTTCTCGCGAGGTCTATTTCGTCACCATGCTGACATTTTATCTTATATCAAAAGTGCTTCTTTGTCGGCGAGGACGATCCTAAGATCGAATTCTCTGGGTTTTTTGGCCCCAATGTCTGGCCCGACCTGCCCAACGAGGACTTCCGCGGCCCAGTCACCGAGTATTACGCCCAGACCAAGCAGCTGGGCAAGACGCTCTGGTCAATTCTGCTGGAAGGTCTGGGCCGCCCAGCCTCAACCGTGGAAACCTTCTCCAAACGGCCAGTCGTCCCGATGAAGATGATTCGCTAC
Organism: Cryphonectria nitschkei; assembly: GCA_006503525.1. Taxonomy (NCBI): domain Eukaryota; kingdom Fungi; phylum Ascomycota; class Sordariomycetes; order Diaporthales; family Cryphonectriaceae; genus Cryphonectria; species Cryphonectria nitschkei. The sequence goes on from LAZJ01000051.1 coordinate 7,000, forward strand.
CCCCACATAAAGACCACGCTCCCAGGGCAGTTTGGCATTGGGGCCCATACGGACTTTGGTGGCATTACTGTCTTGCTGGTGCAGCCTGACAAGCCCGGCTTGGAGGTGTGGCTTGACGACCGCAAGGAGTGGATGGATGTCCCGCCGCTGGAAGATGTGTACATTATCAACTGTGGGAACATGGTCCAGCGTTGGTCGGGCGGCGAGTACAAGAGTGCGCTGCACAGGGTTCTGAATAAGACAGATGGAGAGAGGCTCTCGTGCGCCACCTTTTGGCATGGCGACATGGATGCCACCAACCCGCTGATCCCAGATGCTTCGGACACGGAGACCATCGGCCAGCTTATTATCAAGCGGTTCCGCAACCAGTACTCTGCAACCAAGGAGGTCATTGCCCAAGTTGGGTTGGCTTAGTTCGATGATCAACAGGATTGACGAATGCAACACCCTGCTCTTCTATTGTTGAGTGCTTTGTAACTGTTCATGAAAGGACTTGTAATGCGGTAATACGTGAATGTCTTTGACTTGAGTGTCAAATCCGTCAAGTAGGCTATGTTCCTATGCAATTAACATTGTTGATCATATATGAGGAGATCCACCAGGAATTGCGATCCTCGAAGCTGTTTTAGTTAAACGGATGAACAAAGTACAAACACCATGCTGCCAGATTTCCATACAGGCCCCGGAGGTGGTTAAGTTATCAGCCAGAACATCTCAGAACCCATGATTAGTTGATATGATGACTTTGAGGCTGTGATGAAACAGCAGCTCCATGCGTTCAGCTTTACTAAACTATACTGTTACCAAAATCTTACATTCAAGACGCTGACACTCAGAGTTACTACCTGTCACCACCTTCAACTAATTTCATCAATAACTAATTTCATTGAGATATAAAAAAGATATCACTTTATCACTTTCATTTACGGACCAACTCATGGTCCGCTGCGGCGTGCCAAGCAAAACCAATACATTGAGAGCAGGAATGCAACGGGCAGCGGATGAACCGCATCCGCAGCTGACCTCCGTTGCGCTGAAGAATGGGTTGCCCAATACAGGAATATCATACGATCAATGCCAGTTCAATGCAAGGGAGCTCAGCTTACCTACGTAATAAACCGCCGAAATTAACACCCGAGTAAAAGGCAAAAGAGAAACACCGCCAACCTAATTGGGTCACCCAACATCTGACGGCAGTCTGCCTTTCTTTTCTTTCTTGTCACTTGAACGTGGTTACTTAGTCCCTAGGCAGTTTTTGGACACCTAAAGCACAAGCATGGGTCGGTCGTTCTACAAGCAAACCACGACCCTTCTTTGAAAGAGCCGCCTAGTACTGTTGTCATTATTATTCTCCAACCCTGCGATGGCGTCGGAACGCTTGCAACTTTCATCAGAACCAGCCTCTATGGAGGAAAATTTGGCCACTGGCGACCATGCCTCGCAAGTCGAGAAAACAGACGCTTCAGAAGAGAGGCAGGCAACCACAACGGAATCCGACCAGTCGGCAGATGACGAGTATCCCCATGGCATCAAGCTCTTTTTGATCGTCACGTCTTTATGTTTTGCAATCTTTTTGATGGCGCTCGACCAGTCCATCCTCGCGACTGCCATCCCGAAGATCACAGATGCCTTCAACAGCTTAGATGATGTGGGCTGGTATGGCAGTGCCTACCTACTCACCACCGCTTCGCTGCAGCTTCTATTTGGCAAGCTATATACGTTCCTAAACATCAAGAAGGTCTTCCTAGTTGCCATTAGTTTCTTCGAATTGGGCAGTCTGCTCTGCGGCGTCGCGCAGAGTTCCGTCATGTTAATCGTCGGTCGTGCCATCGCCGGCATTGGTGCTGCTGGTTTATTCTCGGGTGGCCTGCTCATCCTCGCCAAAAGTCTACCCTTGGAGAAGCGACCCATCTATACGTGAGCCCATGTCACCCGCCATCGCTATGTATCCTCCCTTCCTCTGTTCGCATCATGCTAAGTTAAATCATCCTGTGTGTATGTGTGTAGCGGTGCCATCACCAGCATGTACGGCGTAGCATCTATTGCCGGGCCCCTCCTCGGTGGTGTCTTCACGGACAGGGCTACCTGGCGCTGGTGGTAAGTTACCGGCCTTGTTTAAACCCTCCATGCCTGTCCTTCCACGCATAGGTCAACGACTTGTCTAATAAACGTATTGTCGAGACAGCTTCTTCATCAATCTGCCCATCGGGGCCATCACATTCATTGGCATTACCATCTTCTTTCCATCCCCAAAGAAGCCCATCAAGACCTTCTCCACGGACGAGTCCTTTCTGGCGCGTATCAACCTCTTCGATCCCCTCGGCACCATCTTCTTTATACCCTCCATCATCTGCCTGCTGCTCGCCCTGCAGTGGGGCGGTTCGACATATGCCTGGAACTCTGGCCGCGTCGTCGCGTTGTTTGTGCTCACCGGCGTGCTGCTCCTCGCCTTCTTGGGAGTGCAGGTATGGAAAAAAGAAGACGCGACAGTCCCTCCGCGTATCATGAAGAAGCGCGCCGTGTGGTCCTCTTCGCTGTACTCGTTCTGTGTCGGCGCAGCGCAGTTCATCATGATCTACTACGTGCCTATTTGGTTCCAGGCCATCCTGGGCGTCACCGCTCTCCAATCTGGCATCCGAGTCCTCCCCCTCCTTCTTGCCAGCGTCATAGCTGCCTTCCTCTGCGGTGCCACCGTCACGATGTTGGGCTACATTACGCCCTTCATGTTCCTCGGGACCATTTTCATGGCGACTGGTGGTGGCCTGATACACACATGGACACCCGACACTGGGAGCCCCGTCTGGATCGGGTATCAGGTTCTGTTTGGGCTTGGGTTCGGTATGGCCTTGCAGCTGCCCATGCTGGTGGTGCAGACCGTCCTGGCACGTGAAGATCTGGGGGTCGGCATGGCACTCATGACCTTCCTGCAATCCTTAGGCGGTGCCGTCTTCGTCTCGGTGGGCCAGAATGTCTTTAACAACCAGCTCGTGACGGCCATGGAGAAGTATGCGCCCTCGGTCAATCCTGAGAGTATCATATTGGCGGGTGCAACGAGTTTTAGGAACTACGTACCAGCAGATCAGTTAGCCAATGTTGTACTCAGCTACAATGACGCGTTGGTCAAGACGTTCCTTGTCAGTGCCGCCATGGGGGCTGCTTCCTTCTTGGGCGCTGCCCTGGTTGGTTGGAGGAGCGCAAAGGGAAAGCAAATGGATATGGCCATGGCTTGATGTAACATTACGTGGAGATCCCCTGGGTTACTATATGTTTCATAGTTGATGATGACTTCATATTGATCGCATGATACAGAGGGAGGAGTCCGGCTGGTGAGGATGCATTGCTACTACAATCAGTATTTGGTCCTATAATTATTGTTTAGACGGTAAACTTAGCTGAAAACATTGCACAAGTTATTGCCAATTCATCTCATATGGAAGGTAATGAAGCAAAAAGAAAGTGAAGGAGCAATTCAAACATGAGAAAGTGTTATAAATTAAGGACTCCCTCGCCCGTTGAGGGCCCCGCGGGGGGGAGGGGGGGCTCCAGGCTATAAAATTACTACAGACTTAGACAACATTAAACTTCATCCAAGGATTTCGAGAATCAACTGAACGTTGCCGCAGCACCACTCTTGAAAACACTTCATAATTGCACACAATGTTGGCTAAGGTTCCAATGTGTATAAACTTGTTTCAGCTTCTCTATGTATCGCTCATGCTGAAAGTAATCGACAAATGTGCAAAGACAGATAAGAAAAGCCGTATACGTTATTTACACCTGAGACGTGCCGAACCATCCCCTCTATTTTCTTTTCCTCCCATAACCCCCGTGGCACTTCTCAGTAGCTATCAATGAAACAATGGCCCATCCAGTAATTACTGTCAAGACTCTCTGACAATGTATCGCCAGTTGTGCCTGTGACCACTCTAGTCGGTAACGCCAGTGGGTGTCTCGCACAGGATGCCTTGGTCGAGCTGCAAATTGTGTTAGGACAAGTTTTCAACTTCTTGTGAAGGGGGGAAGTATGTATTGCTGATAGGACGTACCAGGGGCAGAACACAGCATCGAGCTTGCTGGCCACTATTTTTGGGTTATAAGTCAGTCCTTCATCATTAAAACACAACGGCCCATATGTTTCGCCAGACACGAAACCATGAAGAATTCCGTCCATTGAGTGGGTAGAGGGTCACTAACATATCCTCGCAAATGGATTGGAAATCCGCGCCAGAGGTTGGTGTCTCAGGAGGGTCGGCACAGTCAAGGTCTGCTACTCCGAGAACATCAACCGAACAGCATTGTGCCGTGTCGTACCTGGGGTGTAGGGGGAAATATCCCAGTGAGTCAGTCCAAAGTATCTCCTGTAAGAAAGCGGAAAGGGGGCTAGGAGTTTACTCACAGTCCGGAGCAAGCCACATACTGGCGCTGCTCGACAACTGGAGAGGCAGCAACGGTGCTCAGGAAGAGAGCGGCGATGACGGTGAAGCTCTGCATCTTGTTTGATGTTTTTGAAAAGGCCTTTGATGTCGTTGGAGTGTTTTGAGATGTTTTGTATAGTTGAAGAGAACTGGGAAGTAGATTGGAAGAGAGCTGAGGAAGTTGATGAGATGAGATGCTCAAGATATCCTCAACAGACGAGGAGACAAGCCCAGTATTTATATTCACAGCTGCTCGGGCTCCCTCGGTGAACATCGTGGATAAGAAGAATACACTGTCGTCATTCATTCCATACTGCCAACCTGGGAGACGTACTGCAAGGCTCGCACTCGCACTTGCTGTGAACCTGCCTGGCTGCAGACAAACCCCAAGGGGCTTGAGCATTTGGGATCGTCATGGACTAATTACGAGTCAACCGCGCCATCAGATACTTCCGACGAGCAAAGCCACGTAAGGCCAGCACACCGAAGGCAAGACTTCTTGGAGCCATTGTCCAATGAGGCTCGGGCCCTGAAGCTGAGGATCTGGAATCCGGCTTGCTCGTCGGCGATCACTTGAACCAAATAACGGTTACGGGGGACCAGGGTCGAAGGAGGAAGCCCTCAAAGCCATTTAGCTAATTTAGTCCTTGTGCGGCTAGACCATATAGACGTATAGATTGACGCTCGAGGCAGGGTGTAGTTTGGGTCTGACAGGGACGAGGAGGACGATCCAGGGAAATATGAAGCCTGCTTGGGAAAGACTACGGCCGGATGGCGGGCACAGACAACGTGGCGCCTTACACTACTAGGCTTTCCTCGCCCCTGGACCACCAGCTCAACTAGATATTCCATAGCAAGCGCTGGGAAAAGGGGGGAACCGTTCATATGTCAAAGAGATGTGTGGGGGGGGGAGGTACCCACATAAATTCAGGAATTCTGCCCAGACTCAGGTTCTCAAGGGTACCTGCCTACATGCTATGTAGGTAATTATGCATAATAGCTTAGCTAGTACCTTTACCGGGGCTGGCCGTTGGCATGATGTGAGGCCTCAGATATCAATGCCAATAGCAGGCAAATGGCATTCCTCAGCTTAGCAGTTTGAAGGGCGAAATGGCAGCACAATTGTTGTCATCACATGTCTCATCGTCCTTGTCACGCAGGGGGTCAGCTCAGGAAGGTTCTATAGAGAAGGTGATCAAGTCAACGTTGGCTGGCACTGGTCTCCGTGCAGGCAGCGCCATGTGCTGGGTCACCCTGCCACACGAGAGGAGGACGGAAGTTGCCTTTCTTCCCCCTCCCTCTCTTTCTTTTCCTAGAAGCCTTACACTTCTTTGACTCCCTATCGCATGAAGAGTAATCTCCAGGGCTGAATAGGTCCAGATGAAGAAAAGAGGTCCGAGGGGATATTGGCACATTGGACATAAGCGCAAAAAAAAAAAAAAAAAGTTTCGTTTTTCCCCTGGTGATCACCAATGATCGCCCTATCGGCCGAGCGGCTTGCTCAGCGCGATATTCTTCTCTTCTCCTGGTACTGGCTATCGTGGACAGAAATGATTTGCATGTACTGTAGTACGTTCCTTGCTGTACCCAACAGAGAGTAGCATCCAACTCTTGCGGCGGTGGACCCACCCAGCTGCCACTCCTCCCATAGTACCCCCACGACTACAGCTAGTATGCTCGAAAGTGGCAAACCTCCTACTGCCCTTTGTTTGCATTTTAATCCCCGATGCGCTGTCATGACAGCTGCTCCTACGTCTTGGGAAATTGAAGGGACGCTGATCGACTGTTTAGGAGACGGTCTTCTGTTGAGAAAGCCACTAGGAGCCGCAAATACTACCATAGTATCAATTGTGGAATGTACTCAACGGTGACCTCACATCAGACTATTGACCAAGGCGGCTCGGGTTGCTACAATGGTATTATAAATGCCTGCTATGCTATGACAAAATAGGCACACCACCAGCAGGGTGACAGAAGGAGGGGGGGGGCTATACAAGAGAGAATTATGAAAGGTGGGCTATAACAGACCGCATATGAAGTGAAACTAATCGTCATATACATGGGGCTCAATCTTGTCTTTTACCTATCACATCTGCTAAAGACCGTCAGACAGACCCTGTCTTATTTCATTTTCATCTTAACACAACCAAACTTTTCACGTGAAGCTCAAGAGAAAAGAGCGACGAAGATGGTAGAAATGAGGCCAATTGATCATCACAACTTATCCTTTTTTTGCCGCCACAGGGTGGATGGGATCTGCCCCTTGCCAACCCTTTCCCCCCCCTCCCTCCCACTTCGTAACCCCTTTGTCATCGTACCGTTTGTATGGATCTGACGCACATGACAATGCGGAGCCCTGTCTAGTGCTCGCCAAGTTCGGGTGGAGACTATCATCAGAAACTGCGATTCCCATCCTCTCAAGCCTCTTTTTCTTGCCCAGGTGCGTGCCATGTCAGCTTCCCACAGCTATCCTCCTCCTCCACCTGTTGCTTTGCTTCCCCGTTCGTGCCGTCGTCCCGCGGCACACGTTGACTCGGCACGTCCGGCGCAAAACCATGCAAGCTGGTCCTAAACACGTCAGTACCGTAATATCATTGTGGCGTTCTTCTCTAGTGCCGGGATACAACGTCCAAAGTGGATTGGACCCTTTCTGTTCTTCACAGAGAGCTGTTTTGCTACTATGGCATAGTACTCGCTCCTCCCGCTGCGACTACGTAAGTAGGAAGTACAATTGTACCGCTTGCTAAGGTACTTGATTTACCCGGCTGCGAAGTAAGTTGCTTGTCTTTTTCTTCATTACTACTTACATAGTGTGTAGACCGGCCATATCCGGTTGCTGCACGGTATTCTGTCAAGGGATGTTGCGAACCAGGTCAAGTGTTACATCCAACCTGCATTGTGCGTCCTCCCGTCGAAGAGAAGAGGCTGTAGGGCCAAACCACCATGTATCTCAGTTGTTCTTACCGACTTCCGACCGATTTACAGCATTGTGGGATGGATAATTTCTATTACCAGCATCAGGGCTCTTGAGTCGACCCTGGGATGGCTCTGGGGTGGCTCTGGGGGTGGCTCTGCCCTCCTCCCTCCTCGCTGCTCCTCTTCTCCCCCACACCCCTTCCGGATTTTAAACCCCTGGTACGCCACCTTCATCTGACGCCAACGTCGACCTACTCCCCTATGACAATTATGCTATGGTAGTCTAAGCTCTCCTCACCCTCTCCCCCTCTCCCCCACTAATACTGTACTGCATGTCCTTGTTTCATTGCGAACGGACTTTTGAGATGAACCCTCTTCTCCTTCCTGCTGCTGCAGCAGTAACCCTTGTCGTCTCCCCTCCTCCTCCCCCCCCCCGGATTGGACCAAGGGCGGATCCCTTTTCGGCCTTGGAGTACCCCATACGGATGGTACCTTTTGTGACGACATGGTCGCCGCCGTTTTGTCATTTCCCAATTCCTGCAGGGCTTTCCATTTCCAAGGCGCTGGGCCTGCACAATGTTCACACCGCCGCCGCCGCCACCACCAGCACCAGCGCCATCAACAGCAGCAGCAGCAGCGAGCGACTGATCTGACCCCTACGACTACTATCTAGGGGTGTGACGCAGTCCAACTCGAGCCAGGGAGTGGATCATGGCCTTGATTACTGACTTGCTTGGGGGTGGGAGAGTTGATTGCCACTACTGCGATGCCACCCTCCCTCAACTTTGACCAAGGCTGCAAGGGTCCTTGATCCTCTCCTCCTCTTCCTCCTCTTTCTTCTTCTCCTCATACGGATCTGGCGGGCTGCCACATACTGATGCGAGGCAGCCTATTGAGCCTAACATAGTGCTACTACTGTATGCAGGCGGTTGTGTGTGTGCATGATGGACCGGTACGGTTGCCTGGGACGTGCTCAGCCGGGCAAGGACCCGAGACATGCGACAGTTACTTCACCGTTACAATACCGGCTGTAAGGACCCGGTTTGATGGAAAAGCAAGCGCCAAGGGCGTTGTCCAGGGCCCAGAAACCACAGCCCACAGACGACATGGTGAACGCATAGACACAAGAGCACAAGACAATCTGTCCAAAATCAAGCAACCCAACCTGGTGGGCACCAAGCGGTGAAAGGCAAGCCAAGGGTCCATTGACTTGTTCTGTAGCAGCTCGGGGGGAGAGGGGGGGATGCCATGTTGCCATCGTCGTCATTGGTCAGGCTATGGAGGGTCATTGGGGTAAAGTCATGTTGTAGTCATACAGGAGTAGCCCAAACCGTTCTATATTCATGCGAACCTCTCTCAGCCGCTTCTTGGCATCCCTCTAGTTCCAAAAAGCGAAAGACATTTGCCACCGAGAAAGCAGTGAGCCTCTCTCCCAAAGAGGCCCAAGGAGCTTCGTAATCGCTGGATCGTTGTCGATTTCACGCGTAGAAGTTGACCGTCTGTGGCAAGATCGTCAGCAAATGGGGAGGTGTTCATGCAGGAGCCCTCAATAGCTCGGGATACGCGAGACTGAGATGCTGCCGTTGTACTCACCTCCTTCTTCTTGGATTGCACCTCCGCGATAGCGTCAACATAATGCTCATGGCTGATCTTGTTCTTGCCCATCCGCAGCGCGATCATACCCGCCTCGACGCACACAGCCTTCAGCATGGCTCCACCGAACTCATCCGTGCTGCGTGCCAACTCGCTCCAGTTGGTGTTGGGGTCGACCTTCATCTTGCGGCTGTGGATCTTGAGGATCTGGGCGCGCGCCTCCTCGTTGGGAAGGGGAAACTCGATCTTGCGGTCGAGACGACCCGATCGGAGCAGGGCGGGGTCCAACACATCAACACGGTTGGTTGCCGCCAGGACCTTGATGCGGTCGTCGGATGCAAAGCCGTCCAGCTGGTTGAGTAGCTCCAGCATAGTTCGCTGAACCTCACGGTCGCCAGACTTTTCCGAGTCGAAACGCTTGGTGCCCACGGCATCGAGCTCGTCGATGAAAATGATAGACGGGGCCTTCTCCTTGGCCAGGGCGAAACAGTCCCGCACCAGTTTCGCACCATCACCAATGAACATCTGGACGAGCTGGGGACCGGCAAGCTTAAGGAAGGTGGCATCGGTCTGAGCAGCGCATGCTCTGGCCAGCAGCGTCTTGCCAGTACCAGGTGGGCCGTACATCAGCGCACCTAGTTTGTAATGTCGTTGTTAGCCATGCAGACCGTAGTCGCAGGTGCTCCCAAACTCTCTTAACTCTCTTGGAAACGTACCTTTGGGTGCCTTGATGCCAATCTTCTTGAAGCGATCAGCCTCCTTCATAGGCCACACGATGGCCTCGACGAGCTCCTCTATCTGTTTGTCCAGCCCACCGACATCGCTGTACTTCTCCGTAGGCTTCTCGTCAACCTCCATGGCCTTCACGCGGGAGTCATACTCGGCGGGCAAAGTATCGAGAATCAAATAGGAGTCCTTGTTGACACCGATGAGATCGCCAGGCTTCAAATTCTCGGGGTCAACCAGCCCGATGAGTGGCAAAAAGATGGTCTGCCTGGTGGAGGTCTTGATGACGGCGGACTTGCCCACCCGTGTCGCATCCAGATCGATGTTTGCGCCCTCCTCTGACGACTCGGCGGTAGGGTCGAGGTCTAGCAGCTCGACGACGTTGCCGACGAGGTACGGTAATTGCCTATAGAGGAGCGCAATGATGTCAGTCAGCAGGCAGATCGCAGCTGCGAAGAGGGGACAGGTGCGGGAGAGGCGCACCGGTTGTTCTGGATCTTCTCGCGGTTCTCCTTGATCTTTTCGTTCATGGTTGCCTTCTCATGCTGCAGGCGCTGGTGTTCCGACTTCATGATCCTGGCGTCGTTGTCGAGCAGCCGTCTGCGGTTGAGTATGTCCTGGGTGCTGAGCTGTAGGATTTCCTCGTCGATCAGGTCGTTCTCCTCCTCTGCAGCATCCTTCATCTCCGCATCGGCATCACCGCCTGGAGCCTTCCCGTCGCCCCTGCCGGCATCGTCCCTATCATCCTTCTTGTCCTTGTCATCGCGGCCTTGGCGATCGATGTCATCGAGCTCCTCGAGGGTCGACATGGCGAGGACGTCGTCTCACAAGGGCTTCGAAGCGAGAGTAGATACACGTGATCTCGATAAGCAGTTGGCAGTAGTGATGAGCGTGTGAGCTGGGCGTTGGTGACGAACGAGAAAACTGTTTGTTGAGGAAGTGAATGTTGTGTCTTGGAGGCGAGGTTTTGCCGTTGGACAGCTTGCGGATTGTTTGCTGCTGTACAAAACAACGGGCCGTAACTAAGCTGAGGCCGGAGGTTTAGCGCTGTGGCTGCTGCTGAGCAAGCATCCTAGGCAGGCAAGCGGACGTCGTAATCCCGGGTGCCTGTAGCTAAAGTACCAGAGTACTTACTTACTCAGTACTGTTGCTAGCACTATGGGAGTAGTTGCAGATCCACACTACGATAAGCGATAAGGGGGACCCTGGACCATAACTCAACAATGTGCGGACACTTCTCTACGGTGCATAATGCATACATCACCAACAGATGTAGTTGAAATATGAAAGGCATCGTCGCAGGCTTAGCATTTGAATCAGGTGAACCCTATGGCTCAAGACGTAGGGGGGTTTGCACGGTAGGACAAGGCCGTGACAGTCAATTGCTTCAGCAAACCCAACTCCTCAAGCACATCTTCCTCAATATTTCAACTCTTCATGACCTAAATTATCACCCAGAAGGAGCTCAGAATGTCTGCTCGAAACGGTAAATCCACATTTAAACGCCAGAATATGGTATCATGAACAAGAAGATGGCCAGATAATTAAACGCCTGACCCGAAAGATGAAGAAGAAGAAGCAGACTAATAAAAGCAAACAAAGGTCAAGCGACAAGTCGCGACCGCTAAAGCACCTTTCCCCCAATCCACGCTTTCGCGACGTTCCCAGTCATGCCATGTCCTCCCACTACACAGTCCCTGCTATTCATCGTCCAGAAACCTGCTTGCGATCTGACCGAAGAAAGGCACTTCAAACCTGTCCAACATGTCGGCATCGCGATAAGCTCTTATAGTCAGGAACGCGATCAAGGCAAGGTCGCCGAGGAAGAAGAGCCAGCCAAAAAAGGTCGACCACGAGAAGACGAGATGCAGAATGAAGATGACGGTGAAGAGGAGCGCCGACTGCCACGCATGGAACCTATCACAAGGTCAGCTTTAGCCCCCCCTACTAAAGATCCATCAACCCCGCGTCAAGAAGATGAGCAAGGTTTCGTCCTACCTGACATAGTCGCTCTTCCTCTCCAGGATAAGCAGCAGGATTGCACCTAGAGGCGGCAGCGCCAGGTAGGCCAGGCAAGCCTCGTAGTCCAACCGGATGCCAAGACTCGTGTCAAACTCGTTGATCCCTTCCCTGTCTGCAGCGAATCCGCCGCTGATGTTCCCAAAGTAACTATCCCCTCCGCCTGCTCCGCCGGATGGCCTCGAGGCTGCAGGTGCGGGACTCTGGTAGCTAGGGCTCGGGACGATATTATTATAGCCGGTCGCCTGCCAGCTGCGCTGGGGCTGCGGGTGCTGGAGGGGCGGAGGGCTCGCCTGGTTCGATCGCTTCTGGTAATTGGCAGGCGAGAAGGATCGGCGCTCGAGGGAGGCGCGCGGGGATGCGATGTCTGGAGAGCGAGAAGCCTCGGGCGGATCGGCTTGGTAGGGCGCGAACATTTGCGTAACGAAAGGAGGACGGCGGGCGGGGAGGCGGTAGTCTGTTATCGAGAAGAAGCGCGCATGACGCGAGGGGACCCAGCAAGCGCTCCGAGGTTCGCCGCAAGCACCCTCTGATTAAGAGGGATCTGAAGCAGACGGTCACACTCGATAAGCTGCTGTAGCAGGTAGAGAAAAAGATGGGGTCTTTGCGCAGAGATGGTTTTTGATCGACAGTTGAGGGGACCTTGTCTTGTAAGGAGCGAGGGAGGATCTCACCATTACATCTCCAAGGCGCGGGACGATGATCCGGGGTTGGAATGCCTGCCGCGCGGCTCCACGTGCCAGCAGCTGGGATGGAGACTCCGGAGACCAGCGATCCCCAAGCCCCGATTCTCTCTGCATTATATCATCAATCAACAATACTCTTCCTTTCATCATGGTTTCTCTGGGGATTTCTTTTGGTTCTCTTTCTGCCTCTTTCTTTGTCAAGCATAGGTCAAAAACGATTGTACATAGACAGGGACGGAGGGTACAAACGGAAGGTGTATTCAACCGCTCCTTTGGCGTCAACCTGGCGTTGCTTACTTTTTGTGTGCTCTCCAATTGAAACAGTGTTGATCAGTAAAATGGATATACAGATGCTCTTTTGTCCTCTCTCCTGTCCAGAGTTCCTTGCCGGCCAAGTTCTTCCGGGCAAATATGTCATGTCCCCCTCTACTCCTTGTTCTCGCTGCCCTTTTCCGCGTCTTCCAGCATCGTCTTCCGCCCCTCCATGGTCATCCACAAGCTCTTGGACGCGCCCTCCAGCGCCGAGGTGAGACCCAGTCCTGCGCTCTGCAGCATAGCCACCAACTGTCCCCGCAGCCCCTCCAGGCCGCCCTCAATACCGCCGACCCACCTCACCCCGTCCACATCAAACACCTTGCTCTCGATCCTGCCTCCCACCAACAGCAGCTTCTGCAGGCCGCTCTGCGTGGTTAAGTCGTAGTACCCAGGGTTCTTCTTTCTTGTTGGCGCCGGGAAGGCAGGGGGATTCGGAGCCACGATGGACAGCGCAGCGGCCAGGTGCTGGGGCGACACGGCCGGGAACGTAATTACGGCCAGGGGGCCGATCAGCAGGGGCGATATCTGAGCGTACGCGGAATCCTCGCGTATGTTCTCCTCGGCAGCCTTGACGGCCTGATACGCGGCCATGGACAGGTCGTGCGTATACTCCTTATTTGCGCCGGCCTTGTCTGATGTCTGGGCTGCGGCTTTCGCCGCGGCAGGATCGTAGAATTCGATAATCTTTAATGCCTGATTGAACATGCTCGTGCGTAGCACCTGCAGCAGGACATTGTTCGGAATGTCGACAGGGGCTCTGCCATCGGGCGACACGGGAGGCGCGGGTACCGCAGCAAGAGCGGCCCTCAGCTCTCGTCGGATGCCGGCCCACTCAACGGCTGTGAGGTTGTTGTGCTGGAAGATGAGGATGAGGGGCGTGGAGCGGAGGAGGGAGGTGTAGGACCGCAGGAGCTGTGACTTGCGAACCTCGGGGGGCCTGGCGCTCGGCGGTTTTGTGGGAGGGACGTAGTCGTCAGGTAGTCTGAAGGCTGATGCTAAGGACGAAGCCGCGACGGCATAGTGCCTAGTGAAGCCAGACGCTGCTGGCAACGACAGACATGCTGCTGGGTCAGCGCATCGTGCTGCTGCTGCTGTTGCTGCTGCTGGTGGTGGTGTTGCTAAGCGGCCCTGTCCTGTGACCATGCGAAGCCTCCTCGAGGCCTGCGAGGGCAACCTTGGTGGCATCTTCCTGGTTGGGTCTGATATCGCACGCTTGTCTGTAGACGGTCTATGAAAGCTGTAAGAGGTGACGCTGGGCTTTGTCGCTGTTGAGCTTCAGCTGCTGCGCCCAATCGGGATAATCTTGAAAGTGCAGCAGCACCTACGGTCGCATGGAGGATCATCAAACCGCGTCGTGGAAAATTTAGGGCCTCTTGGACCCCCTAGTCAATTGATAAGATAAGAGCTTTCTGCAGTGTCCCGTTACCCACCTGGACTTTTCGATGTTCAACAGTGGTGCTCTTGACACGGAAACAATGACTATCTGTACTGTTTTGAAATATTATATTTAGATTAACGCTGTAGTTTTTACAAGGCAAGTCAATTGAGTATATGTTTGAAAGGAACAAGATTCCTGTGAATAGTCCAGAGAGCAATAAACTTTCACCTCAAATAGTTCCCTATCAAGTTTAGCGTACAGCGTGCACCACCAAGTCTAACCAAGAAGAGCAATTCTCTCCAGAGAGGGCCTTGAATGAGCAATCGTAAAGAGCATTGTCTTTCCGAGCAAGACTCATAATCCTTTTCAACAAGCGCTCAACAAGTCTGTTTGAGAATCCAAAGTCCACGCCCAACTTCCGTTCCCTGGGAACCTCTGATTCTCCCTTGGCCAGGAAGAGATTCGTTTTCCCTTCCAGAAAAGGGGTCTCTTCAAAGTTTGGCATGGCCTCTCAAGACCCCTCCAACAACGCCGCGGGGCACAATCACTCGCATGCCTCGTCAAGACCAGCACCAGCTCTCACCTCAGATTCTCAGCCAGACCTGATTGAGACAACTGCTGGCCCTCCTGAACCTCCTCCCGTCGTCGACATCAAAAACCTCCTCCGCCGTCTCTGGCCTCAGCAGCCTGATGTCACCCCGGACGAGATCTCCGATGCCATCGCTCACTTCTTCACCGACCGCATCGACGATGTGCAGACAGGCGCCCTGTTGATGTGCCTGCATTTCACCGGCCTGGACAGGGATCCAGCTGTCCTCTCGCAGTGTGCTCGCAAGATGCTCAAGGCCGCTGCCCGTGTTGATGCTGAGCTGCTCCGCCAAGTCGTCCAGACCAGAGGGCGCAAGGAGGGCAGCTATCGTGGCGGCTTTGTATGTCGATCCCTCCTCCTACTCCTCCTCCTGCTCCTTTGCTCTCCCTTGCCTCACTCCTGGGCCATCACTGTGTTGGCTAATACTGACTTCTTCCCTTGCAACCAAACAGTGTGACATAGTCGGCACAGGCGGCGACTCCCATAACACCTTCAACATCTCCACGACCGCGTCCATCCTCGCCTCCTCTCTCCTTCTCGTCTCCAAGCATGGCAACCGCGCCTCCACTTCCAAGTCTGGCTCCGCCGACCTCATCGCCAACATGGCTTTCCCGCGGCCTCCCGATATGACTGCCGTCGAGCCCGAGCGCATCGGCCAAATCTACAGCCGCACCAACTACGCATTCCTGTTCGCTCCCTCCTTCCACCCGGGCATGCGCTTCGTCAGCCCCGTCCGCCGCAAGCTACCTTGGCGCACCATCTTCAACCTGCTGGGGCCTCTCGCCAACCCCATGGACGTCCACGACAGCCCTATGATCGAGGCCCGCGTCATCGGCGTCGCCAGGCGCGATCTGGGCCCCGTCTTTGCCGAGGCCCTCAGGCAGAACGGCGTCAGGAAGGCCATGGTCGTCTGCGGCGAGGAGGACCTGGACGAGGTCAGCTGTGCCGGGCCCACACTCTGCTGGAGGCTCTCCGAGAGTCCTGCCGGCGACGTGGAGGTGCGCCACTTCAGGCTGACGCCCGAGGACTTTGGTCTCTCGAGGCACCCTCTGTCCACCGTGTCACCGGGTAAGGAGCCAGCTGAGAATGCCAAGATTCTGAAGAGCATATTGAACGACGAGCTGGCCGATGACGACCCCATCCTCGAGTTCGTCCTCATCAACGCGGCCGCCCTGTTTGTTATATCAGGAGTTTGCGAGGCGGATGCTAGTGACATGGGCACCGGCGACAACGGCAAGGTGGTCACAGAGGTCGGGCCTGGCGGTGGGAGATGGAAGGAAGGAGTCAGGAGGGCAAGATGGGCCATAAAAAGCCGCGAGGCCTGGAGACAGTGGGATGCATTTGTCGAAGTCACTAATAGCTTTCCCAGCTAACGTGGAAGAGGAAGTCACAGCCTTTTTTTTTGGGGGGGGAGGGGGGGATAGCTGGGGTGCCTGCGCCATGACTATCTATAAAGCCTCCCTTTTCAACAATGCACATGCAACCAACCTCCAAAGATACGACTTCTTGCCATAAGCATCGCCTAACCCGGTGACTGTTGTAATCATGCTAGAGACATGAACGACCCATCCCTCCCAACAATGCCCGATTCGCCACCTGGGCATCCAATGTGGGGTCGTGGGCGGTGCTACCTCGACAGGACAGGCTTCACCACCCCTTGAACGACTGGCCGATCCTCAAATCCAATATCCGTGATCCCTGAGGCCTCACCCGTTCCCTCTGCAAGCCACCGTTCCAGCAGAGCGTTGCTTTCCTTCGGTTTGACACTGTTGTCTCGGGTGCCGACGGTGATGTGGGCTATTTTGTTGGTACAGTGCCACTTAGCCTCAGGATCGTTCAGCCTGACCACGATCGCCATGATGCGGTCATCAAATACCACACGCTCCAGCACGACCTCACACTCTCCCAATGCGCCGTCGCCAATGCCAGTGCTGGCCTCAGCCTCCGCTTGCAATTTCACGTATCGGTCCCACAGCTCGGGATTCTCCTTGACGGACGCGCGATGCATCAGTGTGACGTGGAACTTGGGCTGGACGCGACGGGTACCTTGTAGCAGCTTATAAAAACGGGCCTTCGCCGCACCGACAGCATTGAAGGTGGTCTCCAGGACCTTGTTGATCTCCGTAGAGGGCACGTCAATTGACATGTACTCAAGAGGCTTCTTCTTCTTGGGCTTCTGGGCCTGGGCCAGGGCCTGCTGCGCATTCTCCTTTCCCTTGCCGCGTCCACCTCGATCGCCAATCGTGTGTCGCAAGTCTGGTCTATACTCATCCATAGCTTCCTGAAAAGCACGATCTAGATCCTCTGCAGTGGGGTCCGTCTCAATGAGGTTGGGGTACAGCTTCTTCAGCTCATTCACCACGATCTCGAGGTTCTGACGGCTCCCTGCGGACGGGTCAAGGTCGATTATAGCATCAAAACCATCGTCCGGGGCTCTCGTGCTATCGATAGGTTCAAAACGGTGCAGGAAGCCTTCCATGATGCCCTTGACCTTGGCTGGGTCCGTGGCAGCCTGGATCGTCTGGTGGTTATCGCCACGGGCAAAGACCCGGTCTTGCGTGACCTGTCGAACCTTGTCAATGTTGTCGTGCACGAAGTTCAGGGCGACCAGGCGGGCTTCAACGTGCTGCGCCTTGACATCTGTAATAATCTGTTTCCTCTCGTGCTTCTGTGCGTTGTTGCGATCTGCCACGACGGCCTTGTGGTCTTCGAGCTGCTCGAGAACCGCTTTTGTGAATCTTGGAGGACGCTTTGTTCCCGTGATGTTGTCGTTCTGCACATGGCCGAAGCCGAAAAGTTTGGAAAGTGCGACAGCAATAGTTGTCTTTCCACAGCCGATGGTCGCGATGGGAATGAGGATGACATCCCTCTGAACCTCAGTCACCCCGCCGCCTCCGTACAATTCCTCGAATCTGGCTGCGTCGCTGCCGTCAATGTGCTTGAACTCGAGAAAGTCGTTGCGGAGGGCGATGATGCCATGGTTCTGGTTGTAGAGCTTGCCCAGCTTGGGGTCGACGGCAAGTCTCTTCTTGGCAAAGGCTAGATATTCCTGAGTGATGGTGTGATGCTTCTTGATCTTGGGAATCTTGCCTGCAATCAATGCCTTAGTGCACTCCCGCCACTGCCTATAAAGCAGATAGGGTTCCTCAAACTTATACTTGAAGAACCAGTCGTACGGGGCCACTTTCGAAGGGTCGTGCGAACGCTTGCACCGGATGACAAACCCCTCTACATCTCTGCCCTCGTGGGCGCCTGTCTCGGCACACTGCTCTAGGAACGTCCTAACCTCGCCTACAGTCTCCATCGAGATAAGGCCGACCTTGCGGAAGCCCCACTCGTCTGCAAACTGGTGTACCAAGGCGCTGGGGTATGTCATGAACTCTGGCACGTTAATGTTGATCCCGTGAAGGTAGAGGCCGGCCTTTTCGGGGCCGTAGGCCAGAATATGCTCCTCAAATGCATCGTCGCACAGCTCAGCAACGGCAGTGGCATTGCGGGCCCTCAGCTCACGAGCTAGGTCCTCCTTAGTCTTGCCAAATGCTTGCAGCTGCCTCTCGATATGCTTCTCCCCGGCGGCGGCATGGCTCAGCTCGACGTCGCTGCGGTCACCAGTTGAGTGCTTGCTGCAGACCAGGAGGGTGCCATCGTCCAGGCCGCTGACGAAAATGATGCAACCGTTCTCTTTGAGAGTAAGCTCGTATGGGCCCTGGGTGTAGTTCTCAATGGCCTCCCACTTGGTCTCATGAACCTCGCCAACGTTGAAGAACTTGTTGTACCCACGGATGGCGATCTCATGGACGTTTTTGCGAGTTCTCGTGGTGAAGAACCCGCGAGCATAGGTTGGTAGATCCCGCCTTTTGTATTCGTATTCAGACACCTTCCACGAGTCCACTGTGAGGCCGTCGCGAGAGCCGGCCACGCTGAACTTTGTCTTCTTGACAGCGCCGCCGCGCCCCTTCTTAGGTTTAAGGAACTCTTCGAGAGACTGGCACAGCTGAGCGACAACCTCGGGGCTCTGGTCAGCATAGGGCACGATTAACTTGGCAGAAGCCACGTCGGCCCCAGCAGCCCTCTGCTCCACCAACTGCTCCATATCCTCGTGCCTTCCCGACACAGGTCTGTGGTGTTCCCCAGGTACAAGGCGGCGAGACGATGTCGAGATAGTCCTGCCCTGTGAGCTTAAATGGGTGAAGTGTTTGAGCCGTCGCTGCTCAGATCCCACAGGCCGTGATATTTTGCAGTGCTCTGCCTGAAGAGGAAGCTTTTGTAGAAGTGGAGAAGAAATTGCACTGTTCAATCGACGAAAGAGACGGTCTTGGGTTCGAAGAAGATGAATGGTACGAGTAATTTGAAAGTGAAGAGTGCAAGAAGACAATTTCGACATACAGACAGAGGAAGGGGCCCCAATATATGGACGGCTGAGTAGGAGAGGCAGGCGCAGCTGGAGGCTTAGGCATAAACACGGCAGGTGTCGCGAGGATGAGTCAACCGGCGGGAGGTGACAGCTGAAATCCCTTCAGTTCTTGCTCAGCGTTGGTCGACGGCCTATTCGTATGAATGAGAAAATTCACATTGCATTTACATCACCCGAAATTCCTTGTTGAAGACGCCAAAGAAACCAGTGAACTCCTATGTGGTGGCGTGCGCCTAGCATGTGTGCACCACCCCCGCTGCGGAAAGGAAGAAAAAATAGAAAAAGGCCAAAATCTGACCTACCATTCTCCGTAGTGGGGAAGGGCCGCATGGCTAATCACATGCATGCGGTACAGGATAGTTCGTAGAAGGGTTAGGGTTTCGTGACGGCCCCTACCCCATCTGCCACAATGTTCGTTATCCACGATAGATGGAGACGAAGCGATAACAAATAGAAAACATAAAGTAGAATGGATTGATGAATGGATAGGCGAGGACTCGAAATGTGCTTTCATGTGTGTCTTTCATGCAGTGCCTCTGGCCCAGGACAAACCAACTATCAATTATAACCAATACAAACCACCAAATCGGAGTTAACAACAAGCGTTAGAACATGATGACCACAATGTTACTGCTGTATATTATGTAGAAGAGAGGAGCAGTCTTTCTGAAACTAGTTATATGATGAATCCAGAACGGAGACTAGAGGAGATGAAGTCAAAAAAGTGTCGTGCATGTGGTGAACTGTTGGTCTCTCATCGATGGTGTGTGGATGTCCTGCATACAGAAGGGTTAGGGTTAGTAGAGTCTCATCGGGGATGGCCGTTTGTGGGGAAGTGGCCCAAGCTCCTCAAAAGGCTGGCAGGGATCATCGGATGACATCACCGGAGCATTCTGACCGGATCGCCTCGCGACCCACATCAGATCGTGAGGGATCTGGAGGGGATGGAAGGAAGCGATGTCGACAAGAAAACTCAACACACGCAATAGGGTCCAGTATGACGAGCCGGTCCTGCTGAGATGTCCATTCCCCAAAAAATATGACCACCTTTACCAGCCTTCTGTGGCGGCTTTCTTAGCCTTCTCAAACATCTCTCGAGGGGTACCTCATTACGTCATGGTGTAGGGGTGGTACTCGGTTGCAGGACTGAAAGCTCCGTCGCGGGAGCAGCAGGCGCGTCTCAGGATGGGCAAGTCGTTGGAGGTTATTGAACATGACATAATGCTCGAATCCGCATGTGTACTGTACCGTCATGTAATCTTGTGGTACGTCTGAATATGTTTGACTTCGTTCAGCCTGTGCAAGAGCGTACATGTGCTATAGGGTTTACGAGGTAGACATAGGTCAAGGCCAGCAGGTCAATTCGTAGCCGTGTCTCTCATCCCATCCCTACGCGGTTCTACCAATGTGTCCAGCCTGGCCCGTCTCTCTGCTGATGATGACATGCATGTACACAAAACGTTTGAACGCGCGCGGGTTCCAGAGCCAGAGTCTAGCCAACACTGGACCGCCACCTGCAGACAAGGGACAAGGCAGCTCAAAGGCCAAGCCAGTCACCCATTGGATCCCACCAACCTGCCACCTGCCAGGCATCATTAGGCAAGCCACTTTTCACAAGAGCTACCAGTGACGTGATCGATTGACCTCATCAGCTCTGACAGCTCCTGCTCTTGAGGGTAGGTCCGTTTACCTCCTCTTGCCTTGAGCCTCTTCCCCCCACCTGATACCACCACTACAATTCTCTTGTCTCCCCCTCCTCCTTCCATCATCATCACCACCAAACAATCAACACCTTCTCAACTACCTCTGCTCCCTACAGACCTGTGTCCTCTTTATTGTCCGCTGCATCTACCGGGTCCTCCTACCTCAATAGCATCTGGACCGACCAGTCCATACGCTGTCATGAGGCTGTTCAAGGCCCTCGTCTCCGTCGCCCTCGTGGCCGACGCTGCGCTTGCCAGCACTTGGTTCTCCAAGGCTGCTTACAACAAATGGCATGAGACTGAGCTCGAGCGGTGGCTCTCCGATCACGATATCCCCTATCCCACCCCCGCAGACCGCAAGGACCTTGAGAAGCTCATCCAGAAGAACTGGGATGGCTATGTTGTCTCTCCCTACAAAAACTGGGATACCGCCCAGCTCACAGGCTACCTTCAACAGAAGGGCGTTGACGTCCAGGACTCTGCGAAGGCGAACAAGGACGCGCTCGTCGGCCAGGTTCACGGTCTCTGGTATGAGACCGATGACAAGGCATCGGACGCGTACGCGAGCGTCAAGGACTGGATCCTGGATACCTGGACCGAGAGCCAGCTGAAAGCCTTTTGCGACCACAACGGAATTCCTGGTCAGTAGACTATCGCGGCTCCGTTACCTCCTGACAGCTCTATTTGTGCTAATCTATTAATTTCCAATGAAGTCCCTCAACCCCGCAAGCATGATACCATCCTCTCCAAGGCCCGAAGCAGCTACGAAACCGTTGCCCAGAAGCTTGGTGAGGCGACCAGCTACCCCGGCAACTGGCTGTACGAGACTTGGACCGAATCCGACCTCAAGGAATGG
This sequence comes from Cryphonectria nitschkei, assembly GCA_006503525.1. Lineage (NCBI taxonomy): Eukaryota > Fungi > Ascomycota > Sordariomycetes > Diaporthales > Cryphonectriaceae > Cryphonectria > Cryphonectria nitschkei. The sequence goes on from LAZJ01000051.1 coordinate 28,610, forward strand.
CTTGACACACATGGCGTCCCTGCCCCTCAGCCCAGCACTGTAAGTGGGATCTGCCCCCTCCCACACTGGAATGGAGATCCGTGCTAACCCCGATGTGCAGCGCGACAAGCTCATTGCCAGCGTCCGTCGCAACTCCCGCCTGGCTTACCTCAAGTCCCAGGAGCAGCTCGGCAGCGCGACTGCCAGCGCGCAGTCAGCGTACTCGACTCTCACTGATATGGTGATCGATGCGTGGAGCGAGTCGCAGTTGAAGGAATTTTGCGACAAGAACAGCATTCCCGGTATGTCGACTAAGGCACGCGCATCCTTGACTTTCATTGCTGACTTATGTGCTGCCGCAGTCCCTCAGGGCACCAAGCTTGATGAGATTCGTGCTCTCGTCCGCAAGCACAGAGCTGACTTCCTTGGCGATACCGTCTCTGGCACTGCCGCTTCTGCCTTTGGAGCCGCCACCTCCAAGGTTGGAGACCAGTATGCGAAGGCCTCGGGCGATGCCTCGCTGGCCGCACACGATGCCTTCAACAAGGCTGTGGACACTTGGTCCGAGAGCCGTCTCAAGTCATATTTGGATGCCCGTGGTGTCCCTGTACCCCAGGCATCCAAGACTGACGAGCTCCGTGCTCTGGTTCGCAAGAACGCTCACAAGGCGGCAACCGGGTGGAGCTCATGGTCATTTGATGACTACTCTGTTCAGAACCTGAAGGACTACCTCCAGAAGAATGGTGATGCTGCCGCCAAGAAGACCGCCGACAAGGCGGGCGCCACTCGTGACGAGCTCGTCAGCGCCGCACAGTCCGCCTATACATCCGCCTCGTCCGCAGGCGGTACCCATTACGCCTCCGTCACGAGCTATCTTAGCAAGGCAACGGACTCGGCCAAGTCCAGTGCCTTTGATACGTGGAGCGAGAGTGATCTCAAGAGTTACCTTGACAGCTACGGAGTGGTGAGTCTCTCAGCGTTCCAAGAGCGGACGTAATGGCATTAGGACACTTCACATAAGAAGATTTGCTGACCTCGTTTGTGAACAGCCTGTTCCCCAAGGGTCGACCATCGACCAGCTGCGGGCCTATGCTCGCAAGCAGTCCACCTACTGGCGGTACGGTACCAACTCTCCGTCCGAGACACTCTTTGCCAAGATCAGCGAGACCGTGCGTGGCACCTGGCAGTGGGTTGCCGACCAATTCAGTGCCGGTGCTGATGCCGCGCAGAAGACTGCTGGTGATGCCAAGGAAAAGGTCAAACAGGAGCTGTAAGGAACTCAACCCTCTCGCGCTGCAAGCCTGCTGGACGGCCAAGTCGGCCGACCGTCAAGGGCGCAGTGAGATCGTAATGTGAGCTGCAGGTGAAGCAGCTATGTTTGGTATTATGGGTTCGCGTGGAAAGGACATCAATTTTTGCCTTGCCTTTTGAAACAGCACCGGGTCGTGGCACTTGATATTTTGCTGGTGGATGGCGACACAACGGATATGGACTTGATGAACTTGATACCGTCGCGCAAACGTAGGGGCCTATGCCGCCCGCCTTGCGTTGCATTTTTCGTACTGGGCTCGGGCACACAAAATGCATGAATTCATAGTCATTAATGCGATTGATGTTTACCTATCCTTTGGTCATTATACTATGTCTCTCCACCCAAAGTTGTTTGGCATGTTTGCAGCCTGACTCTAAGCTTCAGGGCCATTGAAAGTAGGACGAGTGGTAAGCTGTCACAATGATTACAAGGAAGAATTAACTAGAGGCAAGACCAGACTGCACAGGTACCTAGGTAGCTATATCAAACAGTTTTGAAGAGGACTCAGAATATTGAAGGTTCTGAGGAACAAACATCTTATGTCAGAGTTCCTTATTGATAGTGGCTCTTTCATCCCCCAACATGCACGTGAGATTGTACAACTTCATGAAGCTGGGAGAATCAGTGAAGAGACATGCGATGCATGTATGGTTCCTAGGAGGAACATTGAAACAGCCCTTGAATTCGATCCATTGCTGCCTTGACAACATCAGCAAGGTACTGCTGCCTGTCTTCTTCAATCAACATTGGCTTTCTGTCTAGCAACTGAAACTGTGGGCAGGCACAAGTGACGTTCCCCCAAGTTTCTACTTCTACGTCTCGACTTCGTATCGACAACCTCAACTAGTCTTTCACTGGTCCTTTCCTCGAACCCTACGCTTTCAATTTCCGAGCGTCTCTTCCATCACGCATCTACTACCCGCTCTCATCATCAACCGTCAATCGTCATCGACACCAAAGCGTGATACAGCAACGATGGCTCGCGACAATGGCAGCGGCGGTTTTCAACGTCGCGTGAGCGCTCAGAACGCGACCAACCCGAACGTGCGTGGCGATCTTCCACTTTTCCCCTCCCAGCCTTCTAGGTGGAGGACTTTTCTATATGATTAGTTTGACTGCATGACTGACGCTTCTATGGTACGCAGGATACCAAGAACAAGGCTGAGCAGGAGCAGCACGTCTCGCCCGAGTTCGACATCAACTCTGGTGACGACAGTGATACCACGACTCCCCCCAAGACGTTCCAGAACTACATCAACGATCTCTACGATCTCGTTCCCGACAACCTGAATGCTCGGTTCCCCGTCATGTACGTCCCAGGCTCCATGTCGCGCAATATCGTCGCAGCGAGCCCCCAGGGATCCAAAAAGGCTCCTCGTGCCACTTGGACAAACTTCATGATCGTCAGTGTTTTCTACGGCGCCGCCGCCGTCGGTTTTCTGGTCGTCATGTTTGACGGGGCTCGTGCTATTGGTGGCTTCGTTTGGGAGGTCGTGTGTGCCATCCTCATGGCCTTGGGTATCTGAGCGGCTTGCCAGGTCCTGTGGCAAGAGGGAGGTCTGAGCTTGGTAGTCATACAAAGAGGCTAAAATGGACTGGTGTGAAATGTGTTCGGGAGACCTGTGACAGTGGTGGCCATTGAAGACATTTTTCTTTCTTTTTTTGTGTCCGCAGACCGGTGGCACATTTTTCGACTATCTGTATCTAATCCTCAGATTACCTTGTCTACCTTGGAGCTCTTGAGGAGGTGCTCAAAGTTGGTCTGTCCCGCCTCCTCATGATACTCTTGAGATCTAGGATCATGACAATCAAGGTCTGCTTAAAGAAAGCCTGCTTTGTTATTTTCTACAAGCCCAGGATGAGATGGTTGAACTTGACTCTGACGGGGTAGTGTTCTATCTTGTCCGCAGCTTTTCCATCTCGATACGTGTGGAATAATCATAATCAAAGAGACAAAGATACAACCGTTGCCATTTTTAACAAGACGAATGGTTTCACTAATTGATATGCTGTCCCCATGCTCAGAGTCTAGCCTAGAGAACAACAAGGTCTGAGACTATTGCATGTGGAAACAAGAAAAGAGAAAAAAAGACTGATTTATTTTCCCCTCTGCGGTAAAGGCTCTGTTGTGTACACAAATAAATGAAAAACCTGGGATTTGTCTTTGTTTCGAATTGTATTATCAAGGACTTGTCCGCCGGAGTCAGTCATATGTCAGAAGTATGGAATAATAATCTATTGTGCAATCAAACTTGTGAGTAAAAAGAAAAGGGAGAGTACATATTTTATTTAATATCACCATAATTAGGAGTGATAAAAAATAAGAATGGAAAGTGTGAAGAGGGTTCAAGCAGTTGATGACTAAGAGCAAATCAATGGATCCCCTGCTGAGCCTGAACTTGCTGTGAACGCTGATGTCATTGAATGGCTGCAACCCTCGATAAACCATCAACTGATTCTTTCTGCACTGCGGTTGACGTGATTTTAAACCTCAGGCAGTGTCTCTCCTCCCTCTCTACTGCGGATGATCTCGATCGTTATCATGAGATGAGCAACTCGAATACGGACATTGTATTGGTAAGTCAGCCTATCAGTCATTCAGCCAGCCAGCCAGCCAATCTGCGATCACGCCGGTGTCTACGTTGTGCCTTTGGAAAATGCCAGGACCAGAGGGACTGTCTTAATGAAACCGACCCCCTAGGGAGCAAAAGCTCGTTCTCAGGCCATGATGGATATAGATCAGTGTATCTGTCTGTCTGTCGGAAGCTTGTTCGGTCCTGATTTGATGATCCTGCAGTCCGCGGTGCCGTAATCACGAGGATATCGCGTCACATCTCGACACTCTTATTTTCCCCTATATCTCCCCCGCGCCCCCCCCCCCTCTCTGAAGACATTACAGTTACAACATTACGAATGCTATGACACCGGATACTATATCCGGAGTAGAACCAATAGAGGCTGACCTTAATACTTTCTTTCCCTTTCTTCCGGGTTGTAGGCAGGCGCAGCCGCTGCCTTCACTATCGACCTGCTCATCTACCCTCTCGATACCATCAAGACCCGATATCAGAGTCAGGATTACCTCAACACCTTTGCAGCAGATTCCACTGCCGCCAGACAGTCTCGAGCTACCGTCTTTCGAGGTCTCTATCAGGGAGTGGGCAGCGTCGTCGTAGCCACACTTCCCGCCGGTGAGTAGCCACACTGTGTAAATCATATTCTCTTTCTCTTTCTCTCTCTTTCTCTGGGGATTTGTCATGACAGCGATGACGAATGCAGGACTCACCGCCTGCTGATATACGTTTCCCTCATAGCCGGCATCTTCTTCACGACCTACGAGGCCACCAAGACATTCTACTCTACCCTCTTCAAGCAGAATGCCCTCCTCCCTAATGGCTTTACCGTGCCCACACCACTCATCCACTCCCTGGCCTCGGGCACCGCAGAGCTGGCATCATGTCTCATCCTCACGCCCGCCGAGGTCATCAAGCAGAACGCCCAAATGATCCGCTCGAGGGGTGACAGCAGCAGCAGCGGCAAAGGCGCCGGCGGGTGGAGGGGCAGCACGTCCATCCAGGCGTTACGCATCGTCTCCCAATCTGGCGGTGCATCGGGCGCCGCGCACCGCCTGCTAACGGGCTACACGGCCCTCGTGGCGCGCAATTTGCCGTTCACGGCCATTCAGTTCCCCATCTTCGAGGCGGTACGGCGGCAGATCTGGGAAAGAAGGGACCGCAGGACGGACGCTGCAGCCGCCAACAACACCACCACTGTCAAGGATGGAGCGGGAGGGGTAGGCGGTGGGGAGAGGAAGATCGAACGCGGGGCCTTGACGCGCGGGCTGCTCGAGACAGCTTACGTCAACGGGGTGAGTGCAGCTGCGTCTGGGGCGGTCGCAGCGGTGATCACGACGCCAACCGATGTGGTCAAGACTCGCATGATGCTTTCTGCTGGAGAGGAGAAGAAGGCCACCATCGCTCAAGGGCAGACTAACGAGACACCAAGACGGCAGAGGGTGAGCAGCCTGCAGGTAGCGCGCCTCGTGTACCAGGAGAGAGGCATACAAGGTCTTTTTAGAGGCGGACTCCTGCGAGCCGTATGGACCGCTATTGGTAGCGGGCTATATCTCGGCACATACGAGGTCGCCAAAGTATGGTTGAAGGGCACAGCCGGTGAGGATGAAGAGGACCTCTAATCAGGCGGGCAGCGTTATCTAAGGAGAACGGAGGGACACTTTGTTGAAGACCTGGATGTTGTGTGTGCAAAGAGCATCATATGTGTGGTCCGCTGTTCCGTGATTTTCAGACAAACGCAACGGTAGACATCTTCTAGATTGTAACAGTAACATGAGCGGCACGCGGGGGCGACGGAACGCTCAAGAGAGTTAGAGGCAAAAACAGTATCCGGCCCCTGTGGTTTGTTGGATTTGCCATGTGCTCTCTCGCTATCTCTCCCCTGTCATGCATGAATTGACCCAAGAAGGCCTTTTACTATGCACTACTCGAAGTCCCCCTGCCCACACGCACGCAGGCGCGCGTCTTGCATATGCAAACCACAGCAGAGATCCGCAAAGATCAACAAATTGCTTGCCCCAACAAGAGCCAATCCCCATGACCCGCCATATCAGATATCGATCCTGCCACTGTTTTTTTTTTAAGGGCGGGTTTCTTTTTGTCACACCCTTGATTCAGCGCCGAGAGTTATGTTGGGGGTGTGAGCGGGCGGCCTAAGAGGGATGGCCTATAGGATACACCAGAAGGGTCACCTTAGAGCGGTGTGGGCCAATCTCCAGACATGTGAAAATGTGGCGGTGAGTACTAATAGTACAAAGATTAACAGGGAGACAAGGACAAGGAAGAAAAGGAAGAGATAAAAAGGAAGAAAAGGAAGAGATAAAGAAGAAGAAAAGAGAGACCGAGAGAAGGGTAAACCCCCCCCCCCCCACCGAAACAGAGAGCAAAGAAGAAAGGGCCTCTGTGAAAGACTGAACCAGGCACACAGGCTGCTAAACCTAGCACAAGCATGCGGTAGAATTTGAGGGATCCGCCTTCCGAAGCGGCTGTGCCATCTATCCCTGAAGGAGGACAAGGTTTGATGGATTATGCCTGGACGGGAGCGGCACATAACAAGGTATGGCGCCATCTACGCCGCCAGAGAGCAATATCAAGCGCTAGACAAAACTCGTGCAGACGCTGTCGACAGCTGGATAGGCTAAGTAGGCTCGGTACTTCGCTCGAATGACCAGGCGGTGCCCCCAAAGTACACTGGGGATTCCAATGTCGGGCAGGCAAATGATAAAGTTGCAGTCTCTCTCTTGACGCGCTGCAGGGCAGTCGATAATGTTGATATCTGGTCCAGAAATGATAGACCAACGAGGGGCAACAGGTCACCGATGTCAGATGACCCGTCGGCGTGGAGATGCGAGATAAGAAAGCATTCTTATTTTTTCAGGATATCGAACTCTCGAAGGTGGGAAGAAGAAAAAAAGGTTCCTGATCCTTGTACCAGTGGCTACATGCTTTAATTGTCCTTGGGGCTTGTCATGTCTTCTTGGCCTCCGATGGTCTAAAATCAGCCGAGCTCGCCATTTCGGTGTCGCATGTCCTCAGAGCCCCCCAAACGAGGGTCACTGTTTTTCTTGCCTTTAATGCTGTAGGCCTCAAACACCACCTTCTCCTCTCTGGTTCCCAGGTGCACAAGCTTTCCTACAGAAAAAAGAGTGAGAGCAAAGAGATAGAGAGACACAAGGAACGGAGAAAGCGAGAGGAACCAACCTTTTGAAACCTACCAGATAAACGATCCCCCCCGAGATCGAGACTCTCTACTAGTCGTCGTCATCAGCGAGCCACTAGAAGGAGAAGCGCACAACAGAAACACCCAATCCACCGTCAGTCGAAGCCCGGAATCCCAGCCATGGCCAACCTGTCCGCCATTGTGACGGCAAGCCCTGGGATGTGGGAAAAGACGGCAGCCTTGGTGACGGGCAGCGAGCTTGTGACAAACGAAGTTGCTGAGGTTTCTCCGCCCACCTCACCTCTCTCCCAACGGTACCTGGTAGCATCCCCATATGTGGAGCTGGAGCATCTCCTCAACCTGGAGACATTGGACATAGAAAGCCAGATCCTGAGTGAGGCCTTAGTAGGGATGGCGCCAGTGCGGGACGACTATGCCACTGCATCCTATGACGAGGCGTTCAACTGGGATGAGATAATCCTGCGCATGCGAGAGCTGGCGACGGAGAGACGGCATACCTTCAGCGAGACCTCGTGGTATATTGTTGCCTTTCGATCGCAGATCAAGGCCACCACCGTATACCCAGATCTGGGGGCACTCGACAAGGCAGCGCACGCAGAGGCCATGGCTAGTGGCGGATTCCTGAAGTGAGTGCTCTTTTCGTCTCTCCTCTCCTCTCCCATGGAGATCCTCTCTTCTTCCCCTTCTTCCTTCTTTCCTCCCTCGGAAGAGGCGCTGACCCTCGCCGCCTGGCAGGTACTGGTTCGGCACTCCCAGCGAGGACCTGCACAATCTGGCGACCTGTATCTGGAGATCGCAGGAGGACGCTAAGAAGGGAAGCGTTGGGCCAGATCATCGGCGGGCAGCAGGGGCAGCACGCTCGATGTACTCGGAATGGAAGATCGACCAGCATCGACTTATCATCGATGACGGTGTGAAGAACTGGAAGATTGTCAAATGGACGTAAATTGGACGACGCCAGTCCTGTCTCGTGCGGTAGACTGGCTGGCTGATCATTATCTCAGTGATTCCGCTCGGTTCGCCACATCACCAGTGTTGAAAGTGGACGACTGAGAGGGAAGAAGGTGATGAGGCTCAGACAAGACCCAAGGTGTGCCGTGTTGTAGGAAGCATGAAAACCAAAAAAAAAAAAAAAAAAAATATTGTGCGACATGATCGTGTCAGTCAGGTATCGGATAGTTCACAGTGTTAGAGCACACGACTGCGTCTGAGGTTCGAGCTCAAGGCTGCTGTATTTGGTCATCTCACGAGCACGAGGCCAAGGGTAGACTTTGGCCAAGCAGGTGTGAAAGGAAGAAGAACAGGACGGGTCAGGAGATGAAGTGTTTTCTGTGGACGGGAGAGGCTGAGTTTAAGATTGTTCTAAACCAACGTTGGCGTGGGGGAGCCGTGGGATGAGAGTGGGATGAGGTTTGGGGGTATTATGATAATGGATGGGTCTTCTTTTTTTTCTATCCCCTAGTGTGACGATCCAGTTGCTCATCCGCCGCGGTGCAGCGCGGTATGCCTAAACACGGCCCCCTAAAAAAGTAAACAGCAGGGCACACCCAGAGGATGAGTGATCACGTATTTTTCTTTATCTTGAGGAAATGGAGATAAGAGATATAATAGGACCGGGGGAAAACAGGAAGCAGAGGAGAAATGGAAGAACATATGCGGCAGTCTTTTTACCAGATTTTCTGCGTATTACTTTGTATTTTTATTGTGCTTCGAGTCTGGAGGGTTCAGATGATCTTTGTCTACTGGCCAGCCACTACCCAGCATACTGCACTGCGCTGCTGCACTAGAAGGCATAGTGAAGTTGGAGGTTGGGCCCCTGCTGCCCCCTCTGCCGCCCCTCTGCCCCCTCTGCCCTCGGCCTTCTGCCCCTCCAAAGCCCGCTAAACCACTCCGAGGACATACAATGGCAAGACCGGGACTCCCTGACCGAAGTGCTCCAGCCAATCAGAACCCCCTCGCTTTGTCTGGGAGCCCCACCAAACGCGCCGCACCAAAACCTCAAAAAACTATCCTCCTCCATTCAACAACCAAGTCGCTCAAGGACCGCCACCTCCTCCCCCCCCGCCCAGATACGTCCTCCTCGACGACCGTTGACCCTTGTCCAAGATAATACGAAGAGCAGAGGAAATTTTGCTGTTTGCAACCATGGCGGACGCAAAGAAGGATGAGGCCATCAAGTCGGTACAGGTCGAAGCCCTGGTATGCTATTGAAACAATCCCATTTTTTCCCTGATGCTAGATTTCCAGTCTACCCTCCTCACCCAAGCCCGCCTATTGCCCCACCTCTCCAGCTCTCGCGACCTCACGATCTTCTTGCCGTGTATTTGTCGCGATAGTCAAGATGCTTCATGGTTCATGATGACTATCTGGTCCTCGGAAAGGATCAATATGTACATATGTGGTGTTTGAACACGATGGCTAATGTCTTTTCTTGTTGCTGCGACTCTAGGTGGTGATGAAGATCACCAAGCACTCCTCGACCAGCTTCCCTACCACCGCCACTGGATCTCTGGTTGGAATGGACAACAACGGCCTCCTCGAGGTCACAAACACTTTCCCCTTCCCTACCGTCGACGTCGCCAGCGCCGACTCGCACCAGAACGATGCCTCGAGCCTGGCGGCTGCGGCCCCTCGCGCCAAGGCCAACATCAACTACCAGAATGAGATGATAAGGCATCTCAAGGAGGTGAATGTTGATGCCAACAACGTTGGCTGGTACACCAGCGCCACCATGGGCAACTTCATCAACCTGGGCTTCATCGAGAACCAGTATCACTACCAGCGCGAGAACAACAACGTCGTCGCCCTCGTCCACGATGTCAGCCGCTCCTCGCAGGGATCGCTCAGCCTCCGCGCCTTCCGCCTGTCCAGCACGTTCATGGCCGCCTACAAGGAGGGCAAGTTCACCACCGACAGCCTGCAGAAGTCCAAGCTCACGTACAGGGACATCCTGCTGGAGCTGCCCGTGAACATCCACAACTCCCACCTCCTGACCTCTTTCCTGCACCAGCTGCCTGTACCGCCCACTGACCCCGACGTGCCCCTGCCCTCGTCGCTGGCCGATATCGAGCGCGCCCCGGTCCAGATCCCCCCTTACCCCTCGCTGGACACCCTGGACCTGTCCATCGACCCTTTCCTGGAGAAGACATGCGATCTGCTCCTGGACAGCGTCGAGTCGCACTACACGGATCTCAACAACCACCAGTATTACCAGAGGCAGCTTGCGCGTGAACAGACCAAGATCACGGCCTGGCAGACCAAGCGAAAGGCGGAGAATGCCTCTCGGGCGGCGGCCAAGCAGCCCCTACTGCCCGAGGACGAGTGGCAGAGGCTCTTCAAGCTGCCCCCAGAGCCCAGCCGCCTGGAGGGCATGCTGAACGCGAGGCAGGTGGAGCAGTACAGCCGGCAGCTGGACGGGTTCACGGCCAACATCAGCGCCAAGATGTTTGCTGTCCGGGGTAATCTGCTGCCGGAGTAAAGGGGGTTCAAGCAGGTCAAAAGGAAGGGGAGTGGCGTGAGTCTTGTTGTTTAGGTAGGGGAGGTCGAAAAACGGTCAAACTGTGGGCTGCATGGTTTAGGCGTTCAGGCGATCACTTCAAGTGGGCTATGGATCTCTCCCCCAAGCGTGTAGAATGCTGAAAAGACAAGCAAAAACCAAGAGGGTGGATCATAACGGATCGTTGGTGCGGTACAAGGTGATGATGGATATCCTGCCAAGGTGTCACAGAGCCAGGCTGGCAGGTATTGCCGGGCAAAGAGGGCTAGACAGTACATGGAAGGATATACAGACAGAAACAGAGACGAGCCGTTGAGTCGACTGCAGCTTTTACGTTTCTCAAACATCATTGTACGCATAATTTGGACCGACCATACCACATAAGTGAATGACGCCTTACCGTACTGTAAAGAGTCAAAATATCGCTGAATCTTTGACGCACTATTCATTGCTATGAAAACAGCCAAAAGAGAAGACAACCATCAAAATTGCATGCCAGGAATTGCATTCAATCAAGTCAATCACACTTGGTACTTTGTGGGGTGTTGTAGTTTTGGTGTAGTGTTTTCTTGGGGGATTAACTTTCGCCCAACGTCCCTCCCAAACCATGGCCCCGCCCCTCTAGCACTTTCCCATTGCAGTCCAGCCAACCAGTAGGGCCGCCAGGGGTGAGCACGCTTGTGGGTCAGGGTCGAGTTTTGGGCGGCCCAAGGGCTGCAGAATGGGAATTTCCCCTCCATTTCCCAGGGCGAACGCCCCCCCGAAACTTTTTTTCCCCTCCTAAGACACGAGACTTTCCTCGCCCCTCCTCCCTTAACGTCTTTTGTTTTTCTTCTTCTTCTTCCTTGTCCCTTCAACCTCAGTCGAACAACAACTCTTCCTCTCTTCAATTGCCCTCAATCATTCCTGTGACAGGATTGATCACTGTAAGTAATCTTGTCTTGGCTACGTCCAGTCACAATTCCTATCGTGTTGTCCCCCCTGGCGAGCAAGCTCGGAGCTGTTGGGTGTGCACGGAGACTTGTTGGAAAACTCGCCGAACCGAACATCAACGGCCTTCAGAGTTTTTTGCCCCCCAACAGCTTGGATCGTTCTTAAAAGGCTTCTCTTTCCTCCTCATTTTCCATCATCTCCTTTCTCCTCCCCAAAGAGTTGAGGCCTCTCTTCTCTTGTATTTGCCATCCTCGTCCACAGCGCTGACCATTACCCTTACCGCCACAGAGTCAACCAATCTCCTCCTCCTCCCTTTCTTTCTCCGTATCTCATTTCCAACCTCTTTCCGACAATGTCTGCTCCCGCCAACAAGTTCAAGGTCGCCGACCTGTCCCTCGCCGCCTTCGGCCGCAAGGAGATCGAGCTGGCCGAGAACGAGATGCCCGGTCTGATGGCGACCCGCCAGAAGTATGCCAAGGACCAGCCTCTTGCTGGTGCCCGCATTGCTGGCTGTCTGCACATGACCATCCAGACTGCTGTCCTCATCGAGACGCTGGTCGCCCTCGGCGCTGAGGTCACCTGGTCCTCGTGCAACATCTTCTCCACCCAGGACCACGCCGCCGCTGCCATTGCCGCTGCCGGCGTTCCCGTCTTTGCCTGGAAGGGCGAGACGGAGGAGGAGTACAACTGGTGCCTCGAGCAGCAGCTGAGCGCCTTCAAGGACGGCAAGAAGCTCAACCTGATCCTCGACGACGGCGGTGACCTGACCCACCTCGTCCACGACAAGTACCCCGAGATGCTCAAGGACTGCTACGGTGTCTCTGAGGAGACCACCACGGGCGTCCACCACCTGTACCGCATGCTCAAGAAGGGCGAGCTCCTGGTGCCCGCCATCAACGTCAACGACTCGGTCACCAAGTCCAAGTTTGACAACCTGTACGGCTGCCGTGAGTCCCTGATCGACGGCATCAAGCGTGCCACCGATGTCATGATTGCTGGCAAGATCGCCGTCGTCGCCGGCTTCGGTGATGTCGGCAAGGGCTGCGCTGAGGCCCTGCACGGCATGGGCGCCCGTGTGCTCGTCACCGAGGTCGACCCCATCAACGCCCTCCAGGCGGCCATGGCCGGCTACCAGGTCATCTCCATGGACAACGCCGCCAAGCTCGGCCAGATCTTCGTGACCACCACGGGCTGCCGTGACATCCTCGTCAGCAGGCACTTTGAGGCCATGCCCAACGACGCCATCGTGTGCAATATCGGCCACTTCGACATCGAGATCGACGTCGCCTGGCTCAAGGCCAACGCCGCGAGCGTGCAGAACATCAAGCCCCAGGTCGACCGCTACCTGATGAAGAACGGCCGCCACATCATCCTGCTGGCCGAGGGTCGTCTGGTCAACCTGGGCTGTGCCACCGGCCACTCGTCCTTTGTCATGTCCTGCTCCTTCACCAACCAGGTGCTGGCCCAGATCATGCTGTACAAGAACGAGGACAAGGCCTTTGGCGAGAAGTACATCGCCTTCGCCAAGACCGGCAAGCTGGAGAAGCAGGTCTATGTCCTGCCCAAGATCCTGGACGAGGAGGTCGCCAAGCTGCACCTGGACCACGTCAACGTCGAGCTCACCGCACTCACCCCCGTGCAGGCCGAGTACCTTGGTCTGGATGTTGAGGGCCCTTACAAGAGCGACCAGTATGTGACATCCCTCCCCTCTACTTTCCCAATCCCCTTATCTTCCTACCTAAGCAGCATCGCTAACTTGTTTCTTTTCTTTCCCCTCAGCTACCGCTACTAAGCAGTGTACACGCACACATCCCCTCCCCCACATCACTGCCCCCTTGTACGAGAGACACAGAGAGAGCGTGCCTGCGGATGTTTCAACAACGTAGCTCGCCATAATATCACATGACCTGACGAGCGGTATTGCGTTATGGGGGGTTTCGCCAAAACAGTCTATGTTCTCAACAGCATAACGATGTCGACGATCATGTAGGACATGGTTCGGCATCTCAGCCTTGCTTTCCTGTCCTTTTCATTTTCTTTTTTTCATTTTCTTTCTATTTCCTTGGGAGATCGGTCGGGAGCAATGAGGGCATTGAATCGGATGCGTGGTGGAGTGGGGCAACAACAGCATGCTTTTTTTCAACAAAAATGGCGTTGGGTCGACTTATACCACTGATATATTGATATCCCCCCACGCGCACGATTGGAAAAAGGCGTTTGAAGAGAGACAAAATAAGTGTGCTCAATACAGCAACACTCTTGAGAGAGCCTTGTGATGGGAAGAGTGGGCTGGGTGGGCGGAGGAGACGATGGGAATTGGCTCGTCAACCGAAGCCTGAAGAATAGTAACAGACAAGAGAGACACTTCTCAAGACAGGAAGCCGTGTCAAGGGAGCAAGCGGTTTGCTCAAGCACTGTACCATGCCATGCTGTGAGAGGTCATCATGAGTCTGTACCCTCTTTTTCTTGTTACATGTTCCCTGCTCGCTACCTTGGTTTGCTTCTCCCCGTTGTCGTAGACCATTTTGCGTCACGCCCGTTCGCCCAAAAAAAGAAGGTCTCATTCATGTCTTTGTTACAGCCTGGGCTTTGAAACAAATATGTATATCGCTACGTAGGAATAGACCGGTCCGGTGGAGATTAGCCGGAGCGGTCTCGGAGTGAGCCCCCATGTAGCGAGAGAGGGCAGCTCTTGACGAGAAACAGGGCGATTCAATACCGAGTAACCTAGGCACGTGCTGTATAATCGTACTCTGTAATGTATTTTTGTATCTCCACGCGTAGGTTTGATTCAGAACCATCGTTTGGAGTCCCGGACCGACTGCCAAAGTATAGTTGCATACAACAAACCTTGATAACATTCAATCAATCACAGTACGCACTTGGCGTTGTTTGTGTTTGGTTTTTTTGTTATCTTCTTCTTGCTTTTCCCTTCTTTTCTTTTTGACCAGACAAACTTGTTCCCTTGCGTGCCGTCTTATTTGTTCGCTGTCCACGACCTGTGTGCGACGACAGACCGTACCGTACATTGACGTTTCGTGTTGGGTCAGTTTCTGTAAGTTGACACTATTCCTATTTCACTTTTTCCCTCTTGTTTTCCTCTTCTTTCTCTGATCTCACGCTTGCATTCCTGTTCTTCTATTTCCTTTACTATCTTTATACCATTATTGTCATGGGCCTGCCTATACACATACAACTGTGCATACACAGACACGTACAAACATATCTATTTATGTACGTGCATATAATGGCTACCTCCTCATACATGCCCAGGAGTCCAGAGTCGGCCAAAGAGGAACAATAGAGTCGGCGGCTCGGGTTTCCCCATGTACAAGATTTGTGCCCGCCCCTTCTTGGCCCCCTCACCCTCTGCAGATGTATGCATTTACTTATCGTGTTGGATTGGATGGAGGAGATGTCACTTGGGCACTGCTCGGCACTGCGGTCCTCTCGGTGCCCGGTGCTAGATTACACACACGCACGCACACACCACATCACCCCTCCTTCAAAGTGATATGCAATGCCGATGCCGTCTCCTATCTCCATTCTCTCTTTTCGTCCCTCTCTCTCTCTCTGTCTCTCTCTCCCGCACGCATACGCGCACGTACTCACACACCTTTACACCACCACGCAATCCTCCTGTCGTGTTCCATCCCGAGGGCACGCAATCCATCTGCATGACTACTTCTCCTCGGTCCCATCCAATCATGCCAATGTTGACCGTCTCCTTTGCGAGTCTTGATTGGCGATGGCGGATCCCGAACCAGAACGTCATGGGAGTCTAAAAACATTGTTCCGTGCGCTAAACGATATCCATATCGCATTGTTTTTGTTGTTGTTGACGTCGTTATTGTTACTGTTGTTGTATTGTTTGTGCATTTGTGTGTATATAACCTCGGTGGGTGAGAACGGGGGGGGAAGGTGGATTTGTGCAATCTGCGATTATGATCTCTCTCTCTCTCTCTCCCCCCCCTCTCTTAGACGATACCCTCCTCGCTGACGGTTTGAGCTGTACGTATAAATATCTAGATCGAGGTCACATCGCTTAGTGGTGATCAGAGCCGCAACGAGGCAGGACGACCGGTGTGTATTCAAAGGTAGCCAGCCTTCTTCTTCTTCTTCGTCTTCTTCTTCTTTTCTCCTCCTCCTCCGCCTCCTCGACTACCTCGCTGTCCTTTTGATCCTCCTCCTCCGCCTCCTCGACTACCTCGCTGTCCTTTTGATCCTCCTCCTCCTTCTTCCTCCTCCTTTCCTCCAGACCAAGTCAAGTGTGTGTATGTGTATGTGTACATGGTTGCAGGGAAAAGTCAACCAGTCGGTAACTGCTACCCACCATGACGACGCGGCCTCGTGTCCTCCAGCTCGGCATTATCGAGAATGCCCACGCCACCTGGGCAGCCATCGGCAGCACCGCCGACATCATCGTGCCCCAGTCCACAGACAGGGCCTCCTTCCTCGCTGAGTGCCGTTCGGGCGCCCTCGACGGCTGCACGGTGGCCTTTCGCACCTTTGAGTCCGTGGACGTGACGGGCCGCGTCGACGCCGAGCTCGTGGCGGCGCTGCCCTCGTCACTGCGCTTCATCTGCCACAACGGCGCCGGCTACGACCAGATCGACGTGCCCGCCTGCACGGCAAGAAACATCCGCGTCTCCAACATCCAGACTGCCGTCGACGACGCCACCGCCGACTGTGCCATGTTTCTCATGCTGGGCGCCCTGCGCAACTTCAACCTCTCCATCCGCAACCTGCGCCGCGGCATGTGGCGTGGGGGCTGCCCGGAGGAGACGCCTCGCCAGGGCCAGGACCCCCAGGGCAAGGTGCTGGGCATCCTGGGCATGGGCGGCATAGGCCAGAACATGGCCAAGAAGGCCCTCGCCTTTGGCATGGAGATTCGCTACCACAACCGGACGAGGCTGCGGCCTGAACAGGAGAGGGAGTGTAAGGCTGAATATAGGGATTTTGACACACTGCTTCGGGAAAGTGACGTCTTGAGCTTAAATCTACCACTCAATGTAAGTTGATCCTTTTACTATATATATGTGTGTGTATATATATATATATATATGTGTGTGTGTGTATATATATATATATATATACATAAGCATAAAATATAAAAACAAGTCAACCCCAGCAGAGTGTACAAACCTTTGCTGATCCGCGCTTCCACACGCACGCACACTCACGCCCCATACACAGCAACATACAAGACACATCATCTCCCGCGATCAGTTCGCCCTGATGAAGCAAGGCATCAT
Organism: Cryphonectria nitschkei; assembly: GCA_006503525.1. Lineage (NCBI taxonomy): Eukaryota > Fungi > Ascomycota > Sordariomycetes > Diaporthales > Cryphonectriaceae > Cryphonectria > Cryphonectria nitschkei. The sequence goes on from LAZJ01000051.1 coordinate 45,339, forward strand.
TATCGTCAACACAGCCCGCGGTGCCGTCATGGACGAGGCCGCCCTTGTCGAAGCCCTCGACACGGGAAAAGTCGCCAGCGCCGGCCTCGACGTCTACGAGAACGAGCCCAAGGTCCATCCGGGCCTCCTGGCCAACGACAACGTCCTGCTGATTCCACACATGGGCACGTCGACGGTGCAGACCATGGCCAAGATGGAGGAGTGGACCATGGCCAATGTGAGAACGGCCCTCGAGGAGGGGAGGCTACTGAGCATCGTCCCTGAGCAGAGGCATATGGAGTGAGCGGGGTGTGCACATGTGTACGTGTGTGTGTCAAGAAGAGAGAGGGGGGGCTGCTTTCAGTAGATCACGGCTAGAGGAGGATGGCTGGCGTGAAACCCCAATCCACAACGCAGGAAAACATGATTACATATCTTGTCTCGTAATTCATTGCTCCATCAATCTACGAAAGGATACTTATCTTCCTTCCATCCGAGGCATGCGCAGCAGACACTTCTTCCGCCATGGGCCTCACATTGGACTTGAAATTGTGAAAGGTTTGGGAGGGGGGGAGGGGGAGGGAAAGTCATCTGAGTTCCCATATGGTACAGACGACGGCGAGCATAGCCTCAGACAGTACTGCCGCCTTGCTTGATTAAGTACTAGAAATACAATGTCGGCTGGTCTGTGACCATAAACCAGAGTGATCGCCGACTCCCAGACCGTGTTGGCTTGTCCCAAGCTCAAAGGCGCCCCTTGACCAAATGAACTTGTTGAAAAGTACTTGATGCCTATGATACAGACCTACCCTTTTCTTTTCCCTTTTCCCTTATCCCCCCCTAAATGAAAATGAACGACCGACCCTTTTTTTTCTTTCCTCCCTCAAGTTCGCATGTTGACGACGCAGAAGCTAGGTGAATCACGATTCTCCCCTGCTGTTTGCGCCCTGAACCCCAACGCTATATGCAAGAACAGGACCACGCTCTTCCTCTCTCCACCAATGGTTCTTCGATGATACTTGTTATTATTCTCTTGATGAATGAGGATGATGACGACGATGATGATGGCAAGTATGAAATACTTTGTTTCCGCCAGGGATCGGGTTGCATGCCAAGCCTGTCGCGTCGAGATTGACCAGGGAATGTGTGCCTTGCCAAGGAGTGTGTCTAGGCTTTCTTGGAGAGGTTCACCCCAGGGGTGATGAGGGCTTTGATGGCCAGATGTGCGAAGTGTCGCACGACGTTAGTAGTGCCACCGGTCGGCGAGCTCTCTGCCTTGACGAATTGAATGGCCACGTGGAGCTGGTTCAGGGGGTCCTTCTCGTTCAGATGGTCCGGCACCCTATCCTCCCAGCCCGTTTCGTATTCAGGGGCGAGATGGCGGATCATGGCGAGCGAATACAGCAGGTCGCGGTTCTCGCGGCCGTCCAGCAGCATGCGCATCCTCTGCAGGAGTTGGTGGCGATCAGCACGGTCGGGCAAGCGCAGGGACTCGGCCAGAGAGTACCAAAAGTCGTACTCTTTACGCCGCTGTGGGTCTGCATTCCTGGGAGGCGGCAGCAGAGGGTTGGTCGTCAGATCCTCGCCCTCGAGGAGAGTCTCGACGACGCAGACGCGATTCCTGGCCTCGCTTGCATTGTCATCGGGGAGGGGATCGTCGCGCGGCGTGTTGGTGCCGGACGGGGTGGTATAGGCCAGCTTCGTCAGGGCCCAGACAACACGGGTCTCGATGTGGCTACAAAAGGCAGTATGGGCGGGGTCCGCGTTGACGGTGTGGAGGGAGACGAGGAAGCTGCCTAGGAGGGAAATGAGCGGCCTGTTGTGCAGGAGTATGGAGACCGGGTTGTGGCCCTCGGTCTTGAAGTTGAACCAGCGGGACTCGAAGAAATGGCAGAGGCCAGGGGCGTAGATCTCGTAGTAGATCCTGGTGAGCTCCTCCACTGACTGCGGGGTGGGCATCAGGTTCGTCTCGGGGGGCGCCGCCCCCGACATGGCGACGAGGTCATCGACTTTCATCTTTGCTGGGCAACTCGAGTAAGCGTGTGCGCTTGCTGCAGGCGTAGTACTGAAAGGGGGCGAAGGGGAGGGCAAGGGTTGGGGAGAGAGGGGGTCGGCTGACGATGAAGAGGTAAAGTTGAAAGGAGAGCCGCCGGCGCCGCCTCCTCTCAGCTGTAGTGCCTCGCCGGGCTGTTGGTTCATGAAATCGGTCGTGGACACGGCGGCGTGGTGCGTGGTGCCGGCACCGACGAGGGCGAAAGAGGAGGCCAAGTTTGGGTCAATATTGACCGAGGTTTTCTCTACCTCGCGCCCCTGCTGGGGCTTGAAAGCTGTCGTCTCTGGCCCACCACAGGATTCGCCCGTCGCCGCGCTGGGCGGCTCGCTGGGGGTTAGGATGGGCGTGGGATGCGTGGTGTAGGGCGCCTGCGCAGCCGAGGGCGCGGTGGAGCTGCCGGTCGTGGGCGTGGAGGGGGAGATTTCGCCGTTGGATGTAGGGTGCGGGGTATTCGGGCCCTGTTGCTGCTTGAAGATAGGATCGTAGCCCAGGCATTCGCGCTTGGACTTCTTGCAGTTGTTGCACGTAGGGTGTGTCTCGTCGCACTAGTGATGTAGCAGGAGCGGTACAGCAGCGCGTTAGCCCCAAATTTGCGCAGACCCACATGAGCTGGGGAGAAAGGCAGTAAGAAAGGGAAGGGGCGAGAGGAGAGTTGAGAGAAGGAGCAGCAGCAGCAATTGGCGTGACGGCTGGTGGGGCCACCAGGCTAAGTGTGTTCAGTGGGGAGAAAAAGAGTGGATGGAGGGATGGAGGAATGCCCTGAGGCGAGCCGAGTAAGCGGAAGCGAATGCAGGAACAACAACCGCAGGCGAGACAGGGCAACAGGGGTTGTGTGATCTTGGGACGACGCTTCGGGACGGGACGATGGAGACCAGACGGACAAGACGACGAACTCTGGGCGTTCACTCAGGCCTTGTCTTGCCTCACTTTCTGTGCTGCTTGGCCCTGGTCTCCTTGTCTTGTCCCTGGCACGTGGGAACTTGTTTTTTTGCTGCCTGTGCCCATCCCTGCCCTTCCTCTTGTCTCCCTCGTGGCCGAGTCCACCTCTTCCTCAAGAGGCGTCTCGTCCCAGAAAGGAGCGAGAGAAGGAAAGTACAGAGAAAGAGAGAGGCGAACAAGGAGTCCAAGGCCAAGAGCCCATCCACAGCCCAGAACCCCAGGAACCAAGAACCCAGCAAAAACTAGGAACCCCAAGGACGCATCTTCTCATTGAAAGTCAAGGATGGGTCGTCGACCTTGGCTTCCCCTGGTCAGACACCATTCATCCATTCCCACAACCGTTGACGCGAACGAGCCCGCTAGACAAGAGACCGCGCCACGCCACGCACTAAGTCATGTTTGGGAAAGGAAAAACCTCTCACTTTCTCCATGTCCCCACCAGGCAAGCGGATCGTCTCATTTCTCACATGCTTCCCCTCAACGCAGCATTAAGAAATGGTTCATGGAGACCAGAGCCTCTCACAATCCCCATGCTGCGTTCCTCCTCGACACAACGCGCCATCTTGAACCAGCCAACATCTCTCTCGTACCGCTTCGTCCTCACCAGATCTCGTCACTTTGGTGTGTGGTATGGATCCCCAACACGGTAGGAGCCAGGGAGGTGTGAGTTGGTGAGGATGATGGCCACAGAGACACAAAAGAGAGGCGTGAAAAGCCACTCTATTTCGTCTGCCTGGGGGAATATCAAGAGAGGAAAATAATATTGAAAAGGGAGAAGGGAAAAATAGATGATGGCATCAAGAAAAACAAAGATGGGAATCGCAACGCACCTTAATCCTTCGTTTCCGGCAAGTTAGGCAACCAGTCTTGGTCCGACGCTTGATCTCCTATTAGCAACACCATCCCACCGTCAGTGACAGCCCAGGGACCTTGGAGGCGAAGAAGAAACGCATGATTCTGTGTCTCAAAGCCCGGTCGCCCCGTCGACGCGTACACGCAACAAACAGCCTGCCTGCCCGCGTGACCAGCCCAGGAGGGATAATTCTGGTCAAGTCTTCCACCCAGAATTTTTCCCTCCCTGGCAAAAGAAGAGGAAATGAAGAAAGAAGGAAGAAAATAACGACCAAGAGTGCGAGGATGCGCACACGGTACATACCTTCTTGTGCCTCCCAGGGCCCAACTGCATCCTTGGGTCGTAGAGCCCCGGCGGCAGCCCATACCGCATGGCCATGGGGTCGTGAATGTAGGGTTGTGACTGGATCTGGAAGTAACCCATGTGTGGGCCAGGAGCCATCGTCGAGCCCATAGGGCCCCCTGACGACATGTGCATCTGCTGGTGGTATGGATTTGGGTGGTGTTGTGCTTGTTGTTGATGCTGAGGCTGATGCTGCGTATGGTGCTGGACCTGGTGAGGATAGGGAGACTGCTGCGCATGTTGGTGATGTTGAGGTTGGGGCTGCTGCTGCTGCTGCTGCTGAAGATGTGGTGATAGTGCCGGCGGCGGCTGGTGGCCCTGCTGGCCGTGCTGATCGAAGCTGCGCATACTGGGAAGCGCGAGCTGGTGCGGCGGCGGGCCGGTCGGGCTTTGACGATACTGATCAACAGACTGTCCCCCAGGGCTAGGGTAGCTGTACTGGGCCGTGGGCGTGTGTGCTGTCGGAGGACCGTGGGTCACATAATGGTGAGGACCTGGCGGAGGGTAGCTCACGGCCTGGTGGTGTTGTTGCGGTGGCGGGACAACAGCATCCTGCGGTGACTGGTGGTGATGCTGCTGGTGCTGGGGTTGATGGTGTTGTGGCTGTGGCTGGTGTTGTTGATGTTGGCGTGGAGGGCCAGCGGGATGAGGAGGGTGGGACATGGACGGAGAGGGAGAGGAGGCCAACGAGGACAGGCCCAGAGGAGGGAGGGGCGGATATTGTGTGCCGTCGAGCTGGTAGCATGCACCGTGTACACGGGCGAGGAGGGTCGAGAATGGGGAGATGAGTGACGTTGTCGTTGTTGGTGGTGGTGCTGCTGCTGAGAGCCGGGAGGCTATTAAGGTTGGATTGACCAGTGCTGGCTTCGCTGCCACTGCTGCCGCAACAACTACTAGCGGTAGGGGCTGGCAGGTCGTTGGGAGGCTGCGCCGTTGCTCTGAAGAACAGAGGTTGGCGATGATGAATATTATAACAGTAGTATCGGGAAACTGGTCGAATTTCGGTGCTTGCGACCTGTGTTTGTGTGGCCTCGTCTGGAGCGACCGTGGGGGACAATATATATCTATGTATGTATATGTGTGTGTGTGTGTGTATGTATATACGTATCCACCACGGCTGCTTCTTGTTGCGTTTGGGACGGATTGTAAGTCTCGTCCTCAGGTTGCAGCTGGGTGGTAACGGCAAAGAAGAACGCCTGAGAGAGAAAAAGGTGCTGAAGAAAGGCAATATACACGACGGTTCCCTGCGAGGAACAGTCGAGGCAGAAGAAGAGTGGACCAGTAGTGACAGAAATATAGAATGATGTAGAGGAGGATGATTTCGAAACAAGGTTATGGCCAGAAGAGGCTGCTGCTGAAGTCGCTGGTATCGTGGGCGTGTTAGCGTCGTGGGCGAGGGCGGGTATCAACGGGTGCACAGGCAAGTGTCTGGAGGAGGAGGTGGTGGTGGTGGTGGAAGGTCGACGGCGGCAGGGTGGAGGACGCGCCAAGAGAAGAAGCATGAGGACAAGGACGCGGAGATTGAGGCGGAGGACAAGAAGAAGGAGAAGGAGAAGAAGAAGAAGAAGGACGAGGACAAGAAGGGAGAAGACGACGAAAACGAGGACGAAGAGGAGGAGGAGGAGGAGGAGGAGGAGAAAGAGGAGGAGGCGGCCAATTGACAGTGGCCTGGAATTGCAATTGCGGCAGGGAGTGAAAGTGGTGTCGATGTCGACGTCGGATTTGGAGTTGGCCTGGATAGTAACCAAGGAGGCTGCAGGTGATGGTGGAGCCCGAGGTCCATAATTTTTTTCCTCTTCTTCTCTTTTTCTTCTCTGCTGCCCCTCCCCCCTCCCCTCCTTCTCCTGCCTGGGGTTTGCTTTTATTAATATTGAGGGACATACGGGAGCATGCACCCACCGAATTGGGATTGCGAGCACCCACTCAGACCGATCCACCTGTGCCGCCCACTGCTGGTTCTGGTTCTACTACTGTTACTGTCGCTGTGCTGTCCTGTCATAATCCGTGCCGCCCTTTTCTTCTCTTCTCTCTTCTCTCTTCTCTCTCCTCTCTCCTCTCTCCTCTCTCTCTCTCTCTCTCTCTCTCTCTCTCTCTCTCTCTCTCTCTGTCTCTCTGTCTTCTCTCTCTTCGTCCGCCGTTCACTACGACCCACCCTTCACTATTCATTCACTTATTCCGCTGTTCACACAGTCCGCTGTTCAAAACTGCCCACAGCCCACAACCCAAATATGCCCCACGGCTCGGCGGTCCTTGTCCTGGTACGGCGGTGGGCCCCGTCTCCCCTCTCCTCTCCCCAGGGCTCTCTCTGTCTGCAGGAGCGATCAGGGTGTATGGGTGGTGCAGGTCTGGCCGGCCCACAACGTATGGAGAAAGTAGTACCACAGTACTCTCCAAAGGGTACTAGTAGTCGTAGTAGCTTGTTTGTGAAATAGCAGGGCCTGAGAAAAGATGGCTGGGACGGGAACTGTCGTGTGTGGGATAGCGTGTATGTATGCTGCAGATCGGATGAGAAGGATGGGATCGCAGGCCAAGCTTGCGTTCTGAACAGAGAGGAACAGAGAGGAAAGGACAACCCCCAGGACCGGGCCCCTAACACCAAAAAGTACAGTGAGTGGGAGTGGTGGGAAAAGTCGACAAGCATTAAGGGTGGGTATCGACAGGGGGCACGGGGGAGGAGCATTTACGAGACGAACCTTCTCTCTTCCCACCACACACAGTACGCACAGGGTAGCAGCCCTTCCACAAGTACAGTGCAGAATATGCCCACCGTAGGGAAAGGGGACGGCGCCAGGGGCTGAACCAGGGTTCAGGAGCTGTAGCAGGTGCAACGTTTTGGGGGGGGGGGGTGGAAGGCCCCTAAGAGAGGGAGGATGAGGGGTGCCGCAGGGCAGGGGTTGGCCAAGCCAAAAGATGACAGGGTCAGCCCGGGTTCAGGTCGAGTCCAGGTTAGGTCAGGTCATACAGAGTACCCCCCCCTGGTAGGAGGTACCTTCTGGACACTGGCTGTATACACTACAGACATGGCAATAACTAGTAGGAGAAGGTATCATCCCTCCTTGCGGTGAGGCCCGCACCAGGTACACTGTATCTCAGCACCCGTAACGAGAGTAGTAGTAGTACCTCGCCAAGCAGCGTATCAAAGAGCATTGTGGTAGTAGATGTTCACCAGTCATCCTCGTAAATGTCTTGGACTTCCCAGCTGGTACACACAAGCCTTGGAACAAAAGACTATGAATGGGAGGGAGGCGGCAGTTACAAAAGCAATCATGAGAGCATGCGCGTATGCAGTACTATCTAGTGAGCACGATATTATATCACACACACACCACAACTCATAGTTAGCCCCATCCATGGCTAAGGGCGCCTGCATCCCCGGGAGACAACAACAGGGGGAGCAGACCTGGGGATAGACGAGCCGAACACGAGGCGAGAGGCAGATCCCAGAGAAGAAGGAAAGGGAAAGGGAAAAAGAAAGAATAAGAAAATCCTTGGGACTGCAGCATACTATAACATGTAGTAGTATAGCTAGCTAGCCGTGTGCTTTGACCTTATGGCACTATGATAATAATGGTAGGTCACCTCTGCTTCGACTATTGTAGGGACCAGCTTGTCGGAACATGCCGAATCTCGTCAGTTCCTCGTGCCGTGGTGAGACGGTTCAACGTGAGGCTGTGAGATGGACGGGATGAGGTCGAGGGGCACTCCTCTGTGGTGTATGCACAGCACTGACTGCAGTCCAATTATGCTAATGCACGCACATCTTGAGCCAGCGTTGAGAAAGATTTGTCCTGCGCAATTTTCTACATTGCGAGTACGGTGAGAACAAAAAACAGCGCGGGCGCGCGGGCGCGCGGGCGCACGAGAGAGAGAGAAAGAGAGATAGAAGGAAAGAAGAGAAAAATCCATCCTCGACCAAGCTGCCAGGGGTCCGGAGGACTGGAGGGGGGGGCTGGCCTCCTTCAGCTCCAGGATCGCCGTTCAGGTCTCGTCTTCAGGGGGTGGGCACCAGGAGGGGTGCGAAGAGGGCTCCCCAGACGCTACGAGTGGGTGGTGTTCACCGTTGCTCAGGGGGACGACTCACAGCAATCCCACCTCGACCGTAACCTCAAAGTCCACAATCAATCATGGCGCTCGCTTTTTTTTTGGGGGGGGGGGGAGAAGGAGAAGAAGAAACACCTCTCTTTACTTCTTTGTCGTCACCATCACAAATACTTATGCACACCCTAATGGTCAGAATGGAGTGGGAGGGGAAAAGGGGGGGGGAGTGTGCAATGTGTGAGCGGGAAGGAAGAAAGAAGCAAGATGTTAAGAGGGAGGGACAGCCCACTTCTCCTGCCCCTCCCTCCTTCCCACCATACATAGTACCATAGCTGCATAGTTCACACATAGTCGCAGAAATAGGTCCCAAAGATTCCTGACCTGTCACTTATGATGAAAAGGGAGAAGCAGAGCAGAGCCTGCCCACCCTGACATGGCATATTTACGAGCAGCAGTTTGTCTGCAGTCTGGAGATATGTCATATCCCAGGGTTGCATTCTCACTCCATCTTGTTACCCTCCTCCTTGCTTGTTGTCTCCCTCTTCGTCTTTGTCTGTCTCTGTTTCTCTCTCTCTGTCTCTCTCTCTCCCTGATTCTCTCGCCCTCTTGGTCTTTCTCAAGTGCATGCACCCGGCTGGCTGGCTGACTGGGGGTTGGAGGATGGAGGATTGACCATGGACATGAACATGGACCCCCTACTCATTGGTGTGGTGTGTATGTCTCCGCTCCCAAACCCACTTCCCAAACCCACTCACACCCTCGTCCTTGTCTTCTACCAGACCTTCTTCTTCTTCTTCTTGTCCTCCTCCTCCTTCCCCTTGTCGTTCCCCTTTCCTCTATTGCCCACTCAGATAATGGTCAAGGATCGCGGAAGGTGACGTGACTCCGCTCTAGAGAATGGGAAATGGAGGAAAGAAAGAAGGAAACGGTGGACAGGGAGGAAGGAAAGGAGGAGGAGGAACCGCCGCCACAACCATCACTTGTGTCCCTCTTATTTTTTGGGGGTCCGACCAAATGCCTGGCAGCTGCGGACGGGCAGAAGCGAGACATCAAGCGAAGCAAGGCAACACGCTGCTGGTATTGAAACGCCAACCCTCGCCTCACCTGCCAGAGATACGCGAGCCCGTGGGAATCCATATTAGCGGGAGCTTAAATTCACATCCGGAAAAGATTGTCCCGCAAACCGAGCAAGGTGTCAAGTTGCTCTGTCGGTCCATTAGGTTCAATTGTTGTTTTTGTGTGTGGACGTGCCTTGTTTGGTTAACAGGTGGTTGCTTTTTTCTTTCTTTTCCTGTTTTCTGGAGACTTTCCTTGGCCCCTCTCTTCTGGACAACCGCGAGGCAAAGGTTGACCCACAGAGGCGCGCGCCTCCTCCTCCTGCTCTTCCCCCTCCTCCACCCTTCTCGTCACTACTATGGTACCCATTACCAAAGCTGTCGGACTGGGAAAGGCCTGACGAGAAAGAAACGGTATTGGTAGTGAGCACTGAGCAACAAACAGGCCCCCCCTCCTTCTTCTTGATCTGCGGCCCCTGGCCCTTGAGCCCTGGCCCCTCCGCCTCTTCTTGCTCAGCGCATGTGGTGTGCGGCAGGGGCCCCTGGGCTTCTCCATTCAAACACGGTGCAAACACACATACGTATACATAGTACACGCATTACTATGTACATTGCTTCGCCGCTGCTGCACGTCCTTTGGTTACAGAAATAAGAGAGAAGAAATCTATTCGGACAAAAGAGAAGGAGGAGCCAACCCCTTCTCCTCTCCTCGGATCAGACCATATGGCTCCTGGCGGCCGGTTTGGCCGGTTGTCTTTCCCCATTTCAGACCTTCTGAGTAAGATTGAGGAGGGACTGTACGGGGCACATAACACGGGGCACAGTCACCACATAATATTACTATACACACATTTGTAAATACTTACTACTGTGGTAGCAGAGCGATATTGACATGGGCGGGCCATGGGCCACCGCCGATACTCCAATCTCCCTCCTCCCACGACCTCGAAATGTGTGTTTGTTTGAAAGAGTATGCGAGAGAGCGACCGTAACTGTATGTAATAAATCGTCAGCGACGTCGGCGTCGAGATACATGTATGGTCGGGGGGGGGGGGTTGGCCCTGAGACTTTTTTTATATAATCTTCCTTGTTCTTCATCTTCTTCTTCTGCTTCTTGACACGATCTATCAGGTTACTTGACTGTGCAGAGACTTGATGGATGTTAGTCTGCTGCCCTTTTCACTCCGCTGCTTACTTTACAAATAGAGCTGCTATTAGCCAGCCTGGGCATATTGCCAATGATCTCGTCGCAATAGCCTCAAATTGCCTCCTGTGGGGCCCGTCATCTGTCTTCCCCAAGGTGGATATAGCACGCCGCACAGTGGATACTACCTTGTACCCATATTACTACAGTAGTGCATACTATGGTACATAGTTTAGTAGTACATGTTCACAACCAGGCTGTCTGCAGGGGGGGAGGGGCGCTTGGGGTTTTCCCAGACCGGTCTGCTCCTTCGCCAGGCGGACCAGGTCCCAGATCAATATGTACTTCATGCCCCCCCCCGGTCAAGCCTTGCTGTGTTGTGCTATACTGTGCTCTTGTCTGTATGCCTAAGAATAACAGAACCGTGATTAGTTGACCCATCTTTCCGAGGAACGAGCGCCATCAAAAGAATCAGGAGAGAATGAACGCAAGAAGAGAGAGGCGAAGAGAGAGAAAATGGGAAGAAAGGGACAGAAAGGGAAAATCTAAAGTTCAGGGTACTTTTCGGGAACAACTATCCTCTTAAAAGAGAAAGCTTGTTCTGGCCGCGGACCTCTGCCGGAGGATGCTGATCCCCATCCGCTCAGCCAGACGCCCAGCCCTGGTTCAAAACAACCACTGCAGCCCGAGTGGGGATCCTTTCGAGATTGGCGAGTTCGCATCAAATCTTGGGTGTGGCCCGGTTAGGGTAGTCAACTCCGTCCGTCCACGACCAGGGGAGCACCCGAGAACATCCCATCATATCCTCTCAGTCGTCGTCGTCGTCCTCCTCCTCCTCCTCCTGCTACTGCTACTGCTGCTACTTGTTGCTGCTGGCGTTCGGCGCGCGAGTATGCAGGTCAACCAAGCCAGACTCTATTGCTGCAGGTGCAGGTGCTGTTGTTCCGAGCAGCCGTGAGCAGAGGGGAGAGGGTGCCAGAGAGGACCGGGTTCTCTCCAGGGCCGCGGCGTGTGAACAAGGCTTTTGTTTCTTTTACCCTGACCCTCCCCACCAAGATGCACAATTCATAGCATAACATCCGATAGGCTGTGCATCGGGAATATGACGCGGGCTTGTTGCGGTGATTCGGATAGACAGACACAGGCAGGCATATCTCGGTGTATACTACGACATTGTAGTCTTTTTTATTATTATTGTTATTATTTTAACTTTTCAAAAGACTGAAGGGAGAAGGAGAAGGGGGGGTTGGTTACAGAGATCGAGATTTGACCATGCTCTCCCACACTTCTCTTCATCAATGAGAGACTTGCAGTGCACCCAGCTCTACCCTTGTCTTTGCGCTTTTCTACCAATGTCTAAGCAGTACACCAAAGGGCAAATAGGGAAAGAAGAGGAAAGAAAGAAGAAATGGTGCGATCCTGCTGGAAACCAATCCAACCCGAGACCCCGACATGTTCAACCCTTTCGATTGGCGCTCCCCTGTTGGCGTAACATCACATGCATGTACATCCTTTTCGTACTGTCGCAAACCAGCAGCAAGATGAGACGGGCAAGGGGGGGGGGGGGCAAGGAATCAATCAAAAGTTATGTCTGGCCCTCGAAGGACGGGCGGGAGACGCAGGGTGTGTGCGCTCTGGGTGTGTGGGTGCGTGTATGTTGCGTGTGTGCGCCACAAAAAAGATGTTCGTGACAAAAGTCCCGCTCCCTTAAGACAGTTCGATACGCCTTGTGTTGAGCGGGTAGATCTACAGCCCGTCCAGATACACAACTTCTCCACCCCCTTGCTATCCATCATTCGTTTGGATCCTGTCTAGGCGTTTCAAGTAAGAGAGGTTGAGGTAGGAAGAGATGAACCCTAACAGATCATCACTCCCTTTCTAGGCGTGGTCCAGTATAAATTTCGAGAGGGAGGGGAGGGGGGTTCTGCATTTCACAATGGCCCTTCTCTCTGACGTCGACCGGCAAGGTTTACGAAACCCGTTCCTTCCAGAACGGTGTGTGTCCACATGGGATTTACCTCCCGCCGGAGCTCCGGGCCGTTCGTCCCTGGCGTGCTCAGCCCAGCATGTCTCGCGCCTCACGACGACATGACCAAGTTACTACTACCACTGGCGCCCGGCGGGCGTGATAGCATCGTACAGTGGCGGTCTTTGTATGAAGATGTTATTGTATTTTCCAATGCTCTATGCGCTCTTCCAGGCCTAAGGTTCCCCCTCCCCCTCCCCCCTTCCATTTGTCGACTCTTCAGCCGCGCCAGCGTTTTCGGTGGGTAGCATTGATCATGAGGGAGTGAGTGAGCGCGGGAAGAAGGGAGGGGGTGAAAGGGTGTGTGCACACGCCCGTTTTTGGTCTCCCACTTGACTATTACATCACGACGGGGGGTCCACAACCCCAGCATCACCACCCTCGCGGGCCGCTCACCTACTCCATGTTCTAGTCAACAGTGCTGGCCTGCAGAGAGACAGTTCCACCTGCCAAGATCCACAGGCTGCATTTGGCACGAGAGTGCCGAAGCCGTTCAGCTAAGCATTCTAGGCAAAGACTGAAGATTCTGGCCATTTCTGCTGCGCCGTCTTCTGGAATCCATCCAGCTCTCCGCTCTTCCAGTTTCTCAGCACGTCTTGCGCGTCCTTTGCGTCCTCCACCTTGATGTCGTCGAGCTGCAAGAGGGCCACGACATCCTTGGCAAGCTTGCCACGTTCCTCGCCAAGCCGAGCCTGAACGCGAATGCCTGATAACACGTGCTGCGGGCTGGTCTTGTGCTTCTCTCGGTACTCCTGGTTGAGCTTGGCCAAGTCGGCCGATGCGGACACTTCTGTGAACTCGGCGTTGATGACTTCGGTGACCTTGGGCGGGAGCGTCGCCAGGTCAGTGTTCAGAGCGTGTCGTAGCCGGATGGCCTGCTCATGCGCCTTGGGATCCTCCGCATCCAACGACAACGCGGCCTTTAGGCATCGTAGTGCAAGAAGATACTTCTCTGCTTCATTGTCAGTCCTCTCCCCCCCACCACTACAAAAAGGGTTCTTTCCATCCCAGGTCGGGCGACATGATTATCATGGAAAGGCTTCAACTTACTCCGGAGGATGAGCACCTCGAAGGCGGTGGTCTGCGCCTGGATGCTCTTGGGGCTGCACTGCAACATCGGGCTGATAAACCTCATGGCATCGGCCAGCGGCTCGGTGGTGGCGGCGAGCTTGGCCCCGAGGGGGTCGTCGTCCTGCTTCTTCTGGGCATCCGGGTCAGGCTTCGCTCCCTTCTTGTTGGGGTCCTGCTTGGCCGCCTTTTCGGCAGACTCGCGTTCCAGGCGCTGGGCTTCCTTCCTGGCCTTCTTTGCCGCCTTCTTCTTCTCCAGCGCGTCGTCGCCGTTGGCATTGCCATTCTCGGTGCCGTTGACCCCGTTCGCAGCCTTCTCTTCGTGCTGCTCGTATATGCGCAGGTAGGCGTTGGCAGCGCCGACTGCGACGCGGGTGTAGAATGGGTGGTCCCTCAGGTGGTCCTCCCACCGGACCATGTCGATGTAGGCTCGTATCATGCCCTTGCGGAGCGAAAAGCCGTGAAAGTCAAACTGGTCCTCCTGCCATATGTCAAAGATGTTGAAGACGGCGTGAAACCTCTTCAGGGCAAGCCCCAAGTTGCCGAGGCGCGCATTCGCCTCGCCGTCCTCGGTCAGGAACCAGACGCTCTGCATGTCCAGCAGGTCCGCAAGGGGGCCGCCGGGCGTGTCAGCCTTAGTGAACATGCCCATCGTCTTGAGTGCCCCGTCCAGCTCGTTGTTCCGCAGCTGGTACTTGGCGGCCTTGGTGTTGATGTAACGATCCCTGGTGTCGAGCTCTCGGGCGTGCTCCATGGCCTCCGATGCCTTTGGCGGGTTGCCGTAGTACTTCCATATCCGCGCTCTTGTCATGGCGAAATTCACATTCTCCGGGTCCTCCTTGATAGCCTTGTCCACATACTCCATTGCTCGGGGCAGGTCGCGGCTGCGGTAGTAGCTGTAGTGTTGGGCGAGGTAGAAGACGGCTGCACCCCTGCCCCTCGAGCTGTCACCCTCGGCGGCGGCGGTGGAGAGATACTCGTCGACAACGTCTCGTAGGGTCGCCTTCTTGAATTCGTCCGCGTACAGGTGCTTCAGGTTGGCGAAGGTGGAGGGGATGCCCTTGTCGAGGACTATGGCTAAGTATGACTTGGCTGCGGCCTTGAAATCGTCACCTAGTCCGTGTCAGCACATCCATCCACGAGGGGGGAGGGGCTACTGATGAAGTCGCTCTCCCAGTAGACAGTCATTGTTGCGTGGCAGGCGTAGGCAGCAGGAGTGGAGGAGGGCCTTACCGGTCAGAAAGTCCAGCGGGAGCCGTTTCGCGGCGTCACAACGGGGAAACTTGACGGCGTACTCGTCATAAATGGCCTTGCGGCTGAGGAGGTTGTCTCCGGCGGAAAGGTCAGACACCTCGACCAGGGAGTCGTAGTACTCGGCGTGGTCGGGGTTCCGGTCCAAAAGGGCGCGCCAGGCCTGAGATGCCTCCTCCTTGTTTCCCAGCTCGGTCAGGTACCGGGCGCGGGCTTCCAAGTAGGCCAGGTGGTCCAGGTTGTGTTTGCAGGCAGACTCGAGGTGGTCGAGGGCCCTCTGGAAATCACCGGTCTCGGCGATGATCATGTTATGGTACAAGAGGGCCTCGGAATGCTCGAGATCGGAGCGGGCAGGCTGGGTCTTCAGGGTGTCTTCAAAGGTCTTGAGGATGTTCTCGGCGTCTGTCAAGTTCCCGGCGAGGTGGTGGGCGATGGCGAGGCCGGTCCAGCTCTGTCTGAGGGCGGGACGGGCCTGCAGCATTGCCAATCTGCTCTGGACATAGCCCTGGTAGTCGCGCATCTGGATCTGGAGGACGGCGAGGTCTCGCTGGATCTGGCTCGACTCGGGCTCGAGCCTGAGGGCGAAGCGGTAGGCCTTGATGGCCTCCTCGAAGTTCTTGTTGGAGCGGTACAGCAGGCCGTAGACGTGCCAGCAGATATGGGACTTCATGTCGATGGTCAGAGATTCCTTGCCCAGGGCAAAGGCCTCCTCGGTCTTGCCCTGGGCGTTGAGGATGAGGGCCTTCATGGCCATCGTATCTCCATGCTTTGGGTTTTTCTTGAGAATCTGCTCGGCGGCCTTGAGACCGCGCTTGTACTGCTTCTCCTCATAGTTGCGGACGACCTGACGAAAGAGGTTGCCCTCTCTCGTGCTCAGGGGCTGTGGCATCGGGGAGGAGGGGGAATTAGGAGGCTCGGGTAACGCGTGTGAAGACCGAAGGCAGCAGGAGGAGGAGGCGGCGGTGATGGTGGGAGGTCGAGAGGTTCGTATGCGTGTGCGTGTGCGTGTGCGTTAGGCGCCGGGGCGAGGTGCGCAGCTCGTCGAGAAATGTAGGAAGGCCCCCCTTAGAAGTAGAAGCCGGGATGGGGAGACGCCTTGGGCTGTCTGAGCTGGCGGATTGGTCTCTCTCAATGAGACTACTTGCAGCGTCGTGTCGTCTTTCCAGTCTCTCTCTCTATGGACGGTAAACCCAAACCAGGAGCGTGTTCCAATGTAGAGACGAGATGGGGCGACAAGAGAGCGGGGCGAGAGGAGAGAAGAGGTCCAGGCTCAGCTCAGGCAGGCAATAACGCACATAGACCAATACCAAAATGGGTCAGGCTGCTGCTGCTGGTGGCCGTGGTAGTAGTTCCCAGTAGGTGTAGTAGTAGTGGTCGTGTGGTGGTCGTAGTCGTGGAAATTCGTGGGTGGGGGTTGAGCCCGAGTTGTACCCGTCTGCCTGCCTACGTACGATATTACTGTGCAAGTATGCAGTCAAAAAAAAAAAACACCCAACCGAAGAGAGGAGCTCCAAATTTTGTCGCGCAAGCTTGTGGGCCACTTGGCAATCCTTGCCAGTCAGGGCCCAAGTGGGCTGGCTTGGTTGAATGCATTGGTGTTGGTGGGGTCAGGCACGCTGGACTAGGAGCTGCCCGATAAGATAAGGAGAGCTGTCCTCTGAGTACACTTGTTACTAGAGTAGTAGCTGTCACGGCAAATAGTACTACAAGTACCATAGCATATCAGCCTTGATCACTTCCTGCCACCCACCTTGCCCCCCCCCCTTCAAATGGTCAGGGCCTGTCTGTTTTTGTTTTTATACTTCTATTTTCGTTCATATCTTCAACATTGTTACTTTTCTTGATTTATTCATCTATTTGTCTTTTCATCGACATCCTTCTGGAGGGGAAGTCAAAACCTGATATCTCCCCTGGATATAGACCTACACTTATTGTAGTCGTCATCATGCAGGTCTCAGTAGGTGGAAGAAGAGATGACACCACATAAAGGTTGTATGTAGTATGACTCTGCTTTTCCCTGCCCTCCCTCCATTTCACATATGCTATGCACCGGCGTGGTCCTGTCTCCAGCTGGCGAGGGCGGCCTGCCAGTCCTGGACGTCTGAGTCACTGCACCTGTCCCTGACGAGGCCCCAGGTCCTGGTCCTAACGATGCGCTCGACGCCCTCTTCCTGCCGCACCAGCATTGCCAGCTGTTCCGTCCTGGGCTCTGTGGGAAAGAATCTGGCCGAGTAGGGGTCCAGCCTCTCGTCGGGCACCCTCCCCCTGTTTCTCTCAAGTTCTGCGCCCCGCGCGGCAGCCGCCGGGTCGTCCGGGTCAGGGCTGCTGGCGACGGCGGCGCAGTAGCTCAGGACGTCGGAGCGGGCCTGCCATGATGGGAAGAGCACCTGGTCCTTGAAGGCCCTACATGAGCGGGCGTCGATCTGGCGGTGGTTTGACGGTCGCGAGTTGCGCTGCCATGTCGAGCTGGGGTCGAAGCCTGCCGATGCAGGGGTGACGAGCGCGTTCAGGTTCTGGACGATGGTATCATCAATCGTGCCGCGGGAGATCCGCAGAAAGTCTGTCGGGGAGAAGGAGGAGGGGGTGGCGGGCAATGGTGTCAGACATGCGCTCCGTCTTCTTTTTTCTCTACAGACAAAGGGGAAGGATGGGATACATACCACGTAGTGCCGTCGACGAGAAACAGAACTGCGGTGTGAGGCTTGGCTGAGCCGTCGGCTCGCTCATGATATCGCGGGACGGCAGTGGAGGAGGCGCGGAGGGAGAAGACACCGGTGAGTCCGGGTCCGGACGCTGGGGACGTGACCAAAAGAGTCGAGCCACCTTGTCCGCTTTAGCAGCAACGTGGACGGGAGCTGCAGGTGAGTGAGTAGATAAAGTAGATTTCAGATATTGAGAGTTGCCTTGCTCAGTGAGTCCTTTCGTGCATCCAATTTGCTGTGATAATGCTGTCGTCATAAGTTGCATGTCATAGTGTATGGGGTGACTGTGATGGGCCAACAAGGGAAAGAGCAACTGTTGGAGTGGGTGGGTGGATTATGTAAGACTAGAGCCTTGGACTGCCTGCACTAAGTACCATACTTCTCAAGAGTTCTTGTCTGACATTTTATTTAGCCTTACTCGCAAGGTCAGCAGGATAGTAGACTATAAATTTTAATTACTGTATGTCTAGGCCAGGCAAGGCAATTCGTCTGGTCTGTGGGATGCTTCGGAACCCGCGGGAGAACTGGTCGACAAGCAGAGTTAGCAATAATAGTATTCTCCAAAATGTACACATAGCACCCGTAGTAATGAAGCAAGAGGAACGCGACCTCGGTTGGCTCTGTCGATATGGTCGTACTGCTCTTATCTTATCCAGGTACTCCAATGTACACCCCAGGTACATTGCCATGCCTGCTCCTCTATTTTAATGGTCATATGTACTTAGTCTATACATAGCAACACACCTCACATGCAACTTCCCCGTGGCCCCCTGTGACCTCTCTCGTCCTTTCCGTTTTATCTTCCTCTCCCTTTTTTTTTTCTCCCCTTCTCTTCCTTTGTCTTCTTTCCCTTTATAATTCGGATATTCACCCCACCACATACAATTCAAGGTACATACCGTACATAATCAAGAAATACAGTCATTCGTTTTGATCTTGATCCGTGGCCTGTACATTTCTCCTTGTGTCTCTGCGTAATCTTCTCCTTTGGGGTCCTTGCATCTTATTACTCGTCCTTCAGAGCACCTCGCCGTCGACGCGAATACTTACTTCAGACGCGACCTTTCAAAAGAGCACACGGCTACACATCCACTTCTGTCCTTTTCTTCAACCTTCTCCTTTCCGAAACAGTTGAGGAAAACTTAGATAGTCAGCCTGGTGCCTGGTGCTACGCGTCGTCCGCTCGTTCTCTTCTCTTCTTTCGACACCGCCTAGGCATGGCCGACCAATCGCCGAAACCCGAGCCCTTGGTCCGGTCTCCCGATGACACCCTACGCCTCGGCGAGAATGTCTCCCTCACGATACAAGAAGATTCCCTGCTGGTCCAAGGTACCACCATCTCGACCAAAGCCGTGCCAGGTAGACGACAAGATCCGCTGATCATCGGTTGATTGCGCAGATGGCACGTCGAGGACAACAAGCAACAAGAGTCACCGGTCATGCATACCTCGTGCCTCAGGTACGTTCTACCCCAGCGCTCTAGAAGCCCTGTCTACCCAGACTGAGTGGTAGCTGTAGCAAACGCTGACACCTCATGCGATTCCCTCTCCCGTCGGGACACATAGGCCCTTCACGAAGACCCAGTGCTCCACGGTCTATACCGCTCTACAACATTCTCTGGGCTGAGCTCTCAGCTAGCGAGCACACCCTAACTGTTGAATACGCCGAGAATGTTACCGATGTGCAGCTGCAAGCTGCCAAGCTGTCCTTTTCGACCACGCTCACAGCAGCAGCAACCTCAGCACCCGGAGGGGGGGAGGACTCATCCGCTCCTGCGGACGCCGAGACCATTACGAGATGGGTCGATACCCTCATGGGCCGTGCATACGGCCCAGCACCACGGTGCAAGACTGCCTATGTGCTCGTCAATCCCCACGCCGGACCCGGCGGCGCACAGAAGAAGTGGGATCACGAGGTCAAGCCCATCTTCGAGGCTGCCCGTATGCCCATGACGATTCACACGACCACGCGGTCCGGAGAGGCTCTGGACCTGGTGCGCCAGATGGACATAGACAAGTTCGACATTGTCGTCCCCTGCAGCGGCGACGGGCTGGCCTACGAGGTCTACAATGGGCTAGGCAGCAGGCCCGACGCCAGCCGCGCCCTCCACAAGATCGCTGTGGCCCACGTGCCCTGCGGCAGCGGCAATGCCCTGGCCTGCAACGTCTTCGGCACCCACCGGCCCTCCCTGGCCGCCCTGGCCATCGTTAAAGGCGTGCCCACCCCGATAGATCTGATCAGCATCACCCAGGGCGGGACCCGCACCCTATCCTTCCTCAGCCAGACCCTGGGCGTCATGGCCGAGGCCGACCTGGCCACCGAGCACCTGCGCTGGATGGGCAGCGCCCGCTTCATGTACGGCACCCTCACCCGCATCCTCAAGAAGAAGGAGTACCCCTGCGATTTGTATGTCAAGATGGAGATCGAGCACAAGGAGGGCGTGCGGGATCACTACAAGAGACACAGGGAGGGCAGCGTCGTGGGCCCGGAGCTCGCCACCGCGCCATCTGTGAACGGGGAGGGCCAGGCGGGCGAACAAGGCCTCCCGCCACTGAGGTACGGCACCACCGACGACAAGGTGCCCGAGGACTGGGTCAAGGTGGACGCCGACAAGATCGGAACCATCTTCACCGGCAATGTGAGTGACCCCGACCATCCACTTCACCTTATGTGTGCGTGTGCGGCTGGCCTGACCAAATTATCCGTAGCTCGCCTGGATGGCACCTGATGTGCTCTTTTTCAACGCCGCCCTGATGAATGATGGCTTTCTGGACGTTTACATTATCAATGCCGACGTGCCTTTTTCCAAGGTCATTGGTCTGTTCGCGTCCAGCGGTGATAATACGTTCATCGACCACCCCCTCGTCAAATACTTCAAAGTGTCAGCATTCCGCATCACTCCCAAATACGAGGACGGGTACATCAGCATCGACGGCGAGAAGGTACCGTTTGAGCCATTCCAAGCTGAGGTGCATCCAGGCCTAGGCATGGTCATCACCAAGAGAGGCACAGTCGAAGCACCCGGTCCCAAGAATTGGGACAAGGTCACCCCAGCCCAGCGGCTGATGGCTTGAAAAACTATCCATCATGCGAGGATG
The DNA here is from genome assembly GCA_006503525.1 of Cryphonectria nitschkei. Taxonomy (NCBI): domain Eukaryota; kingdom Fungi; phylum Ascomycota; class Sordariomycetes; order Diaporthales; family Cryphonectriaceae; genus Cryphonectria; species Cryphonectria nitschkei. Next base: position 65,887 of record LAZJ01000051.1, read on the forward strand.
TTCTCGGAGAATTGTCAGGAGAAATATCCAATATTTCCTCTCCAGAAGCATTCCTGCCGGCTTAAGCTCTGCTTGGGACCCATGTGCATAAGTAAGGCAGCAGGTCAGCGCCTAGAAAAAAAAAGAAGAAAAAGAAAGTGATACCCCATAGAGAGGGCAAGAGATGAACAGGGAGAGGGGAAAGGGAGAAGGGAAAGGGGGAGGAAATATGTTGAAAAGTATGGGTTGCTACAAAGCTAGGGGGCTAGATGGACATCGAACCAGTCACATATTCACACAATATAATCAGTCAACTTAATAATAGATTCCTTGGAAGCCGATGAATCAGGTCGGGGTATCTACCACACAATTCACCGTTGCCATGCTGCCCGTCCGTATCTGAATCAGCCGTGAACGCCAACGCCATGCCTGGAAAGCAATGTATCCGTTCCGTTTCGTTACCGTTCCGCTCCGTTCTGAAGAGCCTGTTGATATCTTCTGAGTCCTTGCAGGCCTGTCTCGAGAGGGGGGGCACCGAGCGCTCAGCTCATTCCCCCAGGCCACCCCACCCCTCATCATCATCGTCCTTGCCGTCCGCCTCGTCTCCACTGCTCCGGTTCCAGGGTAGGCGGTCGTCGGCCAGCGAGTCCTTGGATCGTATCCGGACCGCAGTGCTGAGCGTCTCTGTGCGCAGGGTGTCGACCAGATCGTTGATGCGCTGCAGGACCTCGCGCCCGGACAGTGTATCGTCGCTGGCCTCCTTCTTCTTCTTCGTCCCCTCTTTCTCATTCTTCGTCTCGTTCCTCCCGGCCTCATTCTCATCCTCGCTTCCCTCGAGCATGCCTGCCTTCTCGGCCTCGTCCACCCAGATGTCCAGGACGTGCAGCTTGAGGCCGACGGGGACCATCTTGGGCATGAGGCCATCCTCCTCCGGCTCGCGCCTGCTCTCCTCGTCGGGCCGCAGGGGCCAGTCCGCGAGCAGACGCAACACCTGCTCGGCCTTGTCCGCATCCCACCTGACCTCGTAATTGGTCTTGGTCTCGTCGGCGGCCACCGCCTTGCCGTCAGCCCTCCTCTTCCTGCTGGCGCTGCTGCCACCGGCCTGTTTCTTGTTCGTCGTCTTCTTTGTCTTGGCCGCCTCGGAGGCCCGGCTCTGCGCCCACACAAGACTCACACCCAGCACCCTCCTCACCAGCAACAGGAACTTCTCCATGCGGAGCACATCAATGCCCGTGGTCCACTCGCGGGCCATGGTGGCCCAGAAACCCCGCAGCCAGGGGCCGACGGCCGCCTCGGGGAGGATCCAGACGAGCTCGGCCAGGTCTCTACAGAGCTGCTGCTGGGGCAGCGGGCGGTCGCACATCCAGAGGGCGTAGAAGAGGCCCTTCCAAAGCTTGAGAACGTCGAGGGTGGAGAGAGAGGACGAGATGTGTTTTGCGGAGAGGAATGTGCGTAGGGAGGCCAAGGCCTGCTCGCGAGCCTTGCGATCTTTAGGTGTGGGGAAGAAGAAGAGAGAGACAGCACAGTTAGTCATTCAGTCTGTCTTGGTTGCTTCTCAAAGGAGGGGAGGAGAGAAGAGAATGAATGAAGTGGAAAGGGGAGTTGTGTTCCTTGCGGCTCACTTACCACTGGAGGCCATGTTCCTGATGAACGGCATGGAATTCTCCTGCGATGATGCCATGGCGATCGATCTCTATAGAGGTCTGGTCGTCCCTGATGTAGGTTTGAAATAAGTTTGGTAGGAGATTGCAATTCTATCTTTTGGATTTCCCCTCTTTTGGCAGTGCTTCGGAACTTGAGAGAGAAAGAGAAAGAGAACTGGCGCCGATCCGAAATGCGGCAGAAAAAAAAGTTTTGGCGGTGTTGAACACTGTAGACATTGCTGTACGTTAGCGGGCTGTAACTCTGGTAGTACGTACGCTATTTTCCCGGGGGGCATGCAGGGCCTGTAGGGTCGCTTGATTGGTGCATAACGTTGGCGGCTCGGGGCTTCCTGGGCTTTCCCCCTCAAGCCCCGCCCCCCCCCCCCTCGAGCATTGAGAGGGACAACTACGATAGGCTTTCTGTGGTCTCCTACTCAGTTCAGCAAGCAGCCCTAGTCCAAGGTCAAGCAAGTTCTCAATGTGAAAATTTGTATGGAGGTGCATTTCACTACTAGGCAAACCTGAGAGTCATGTTCGGGTTGGGACTCAATTCCTTATGTACGTATATATATGTTTTGTTTTGCTTCTTCCTTCCTTTTCTCCGTCTTTCTTTCTCTATCGCATTCGTAAATGTCACTTCGCCTCCCCACCCCTGCATTCGCTGGGTATAAAGTCCCACAGGTCCAAAAAGAAAAGAGATTACCTCAAAAGGATCCAAAAAGCAAAAGATTATCTACTACCAACGACGTCTACATGAAACACGCATACATCTAAAACTTGCGAGCCAACTTGGACCTGGCCCTGATCTGAGGACCAAAGAAGTACAGGATATACACCAGGGCAACCAGGCCAAAGGAGACGAAGCCAAGAGTGGCCATCGCCCACTTTGTGGTCATATTCTCGAACATGGCGATACCAGCGTGGGCGCAGCCGGCGGCGATGAGGAAACTGGGGATCAGGAAGGCGGCGACGGCGGAGGCGGCCACGTTGGGGTACGAGTCGGTGAGGTAGTTCAGCATGGCCAGCCACAGGAAAGGATCGCAGATGGCGAGCAGGCCGCCGGCGATGACGGGCGACCAGTAGCTAACGCTACCGTCGTCGGTGAAGGCGAACCACAGCAGAGAGATGGGGAAGCCCCAGACACCGACAAGCGAGGTGAGGAAGCGGGCCTCGGGACGGTTGGTACCGTGCTTGAGGCGGTCGCGCTTGTAGAGGTAGGTCTGGAGGGGTACGATGCAGAACATGATGGCCACACCGACGACAAAGTTGAGGTAGGTAAGGTCGGCGCCGATGTATCTGTTGAGAAAAAAAGGCAAGGTCAGAAAAGGGGAAATCTACCGATGAGGAAGAAGAGCAGAGAGGGGGTGGGGGGGGGTGACGAGTGTAGCAGATTTGACTTACGAGAGGCCATTGTTGAACACAAAGACGTCAAAAACACCGTCCAGATACAGAAACAGCAGGCCATAGGCAAATCCGTTATACAGACCCAGGAAGATGACAATGGGCTCGGTGACCATGATGCGCAGGGCCATGGTGGTGACAAAGCGCATCTCCTTGGCGACGTCGATGCGCTCTTCAGCGATGGCGATCTCTTCTGGGTTCTCGGACTGGTGCTTCTTGACGGCATTGGAGATGACGATGCGCGGCAGGGTCTCCGGGAGGAAGCACATGCCCACAGCGAAGGCGGCACCGATAATAACATTGATCCAGAAGATCCAAGGCAAGCCCATGTTGACGTTGTCGGCAATCCACTCACCCACGGGCGAGCCGAGACTGGGTCCAGTGTTGGCAGAGGCAACGAAGAGAGCCATGGGCTGACCTGCGCCGTCGGAGTCGCCAAACAGGTCGGCGATGGTACCGGCGACATTGCACAGGGCCACACTGCCGGCGGTTCCGCAGAGGAACTGGAAGATGATGAGCATGGGCAGGTTAAGAGCCTTTGCGCAGCCGATGTTGAGGATGGCGTAAATGAAGATGGCCACAACGTAGACCCATTTGCGACCGCCGATATCACTGCCAGGAGGAGGGCAAATGCCGAGTCAGCAAGAAACACACACACGAGACAACATAAGCAACAGCAACAGTAGCAAGAGAGACGTACGAGAGAGGTCCAAGGAAGGCTGGTCCGATAGCAGTGCCTATAATGAACATGGACTGGCCAAGGGCAATAATCTGCGTAGAGCCGCCATATTGTTCCTGGACGAGGAATTCGGCGCTGACATAGGTGGTGGTGGTGAGGGTCACAAAGACCTGCAGCATGCAGTACCAGAAGACGATGACCCACTTCTTGAAGGAGCCCCAGTGCATAGGATGGTGCTCGTCGGCGGTCTTGACGCGCTGGAGGGCGGCGAGGGTCGAGTCGGCGACATCGATGCTGTCGTCCGCGCTGCGAGGCGTCGACTTTTCGATATCGCCCTTTTCCTTTTCGACCACGGGTGCTGGTTGTGATGCCATCTTTCCTGGGTGTGGGTATGTGATTCTCGCTCTTCTCTTTTTCTTTCTTCCTGTACTCTCTCTCTCTTTCGCGATTTCTCTCTCTTCTCTCACTCAGGCACACTCTCTCTCGCTCGGTCAAGTCCGGAACCTGGAGGAGGAGGAGGAGAAGAGGGCGCACAGCACAGCTTCAGCAACAACAACAACTCTTCTTCTCGACCTAGCTCGGCTCAACTCCGATCAAAGGACTTGGGCGAGATGGTGATCGTCGTATGACAACCGTTGTGGTTGGTGGAGGAGGAGGACGAGGAGAAAGAGAAAAAGGCACGAGACATGATTCAGAGCCGCCACGCAACTATGGAAAGGGCCGGAAAGGACCCTACTTTTGAATCAAAAGCTTCTGGAACTAATAAACTATGGAGACCAGCACCAGGTACAGTACATGTTCTGTCCCTGGCCCATCCCAGGATTAGGAGGGGGGTCTGGATGCCAGCAGCTGCGATAAGGTGTGAGCAGAACAGGGGTGGTAAGGCGAATTATTCATACCCCCAAGTATAGATTGATTGGTACAATTGGTTTGTATGGAGAGGAGTGACAATGCTGGTGATTCGTTAAGAGTGAGTGAGAGAGGGATATTTTGATTCCTCTCTTCTACTTTCCTTTCTCCGAAACCAACGAGCTCTAGAAGCAGTGCAATAGGCAAGAGACGAGACGGGCTAAATCAAGTACTTAATTAATGTTATCGTCGCCCGTCATCGCTTCCTCGCCGTTCTCCTGTTCGTCTACTTCTGCCTCTCCTTTTATCTCCTTCCGTCAACCCTTTCTTCTCTTCTTTCCTCTCTTTTACGTCGTATGACTGTAGTGCAGGAGGAACTCGGCGTGTACCATACTCAAAAGGTACATACATGCCTCTGAGAGAGAATGAGAGAGGAGGGAAAGAGGTGGGGGGGGAAGCAGGCCACTTCAACTCTCAGCTTGTGTCGAACTCTGAGAAATTTCTTTTTTATCTCGGTCGGTGGTCATCCTTGCTAGGCCGGACTAGGGAGCTGGAGAAACGATCGAGAAGGCCCGTTATTGGCATTCCTGCAGAGATAGCGGATCGGCCGTCGCGGGCGGTTTTCGAGCCGCGGTTGAGCCCTAAAGAAGGGCCCCCCCGGCAAGGGTGGGACGCCACGACGGGGGTTGAAGGTGGTGTGGTGGGGTTGAAAATGCCCAGGTGGTGGCACGTCGAGATAAGCGTTGCCATGCCTCTTGGTATTTCTTGTGTGCGTGCAGACTATGCTCGGATAGGACTGATTCTGTAGAGAACAAGAGTGACAAGACAAGTGACAGATGGATAGATTGGCTTGGCGTATAAACACCAGCAATCGATTATCAGATATCGAGACATCTCGAGAGATGGATGGGAAGAAAGAAGAATCAGGAGAGAAGAGCGAGAGATTGGAAGAGCGAGAGAGAGACAAAACAAAGGAACCAATCGCTTTCCAGTACTTGCAACTCTCAAGGATCCTCCTGCTGTGGAACGTTTCTGCGCAGTGGGAACAGCTCGGAACAGCTCGGTGGTTCCACTCGATATTTCATGCTCGTACAATTTTACAACAAAAAGGTACCACTGCATAATATCTTGCGTAGCAGAGTACATCTGTTCATGCTACCTTCTTTTTAGTTTCTCAAAGCGTACTATTACCTCTTGGCAGTCATCGTCGACCAGTTTCATTTATCGTCACCCCTTGACTGGACAGTCTGGTTCGTTGCTGGAATAGAAACTATCCTCTCTCTATCTCTCTCTCTTGAAAAGATAATGGGCCTACTACGCAGGCGGCCGCCGTGTTATCGTCCACGATTCACTCAGCCTCGCCACAGGACATCGCCGCATTCCGCAATCACATTATCTTTCATGCCCATCTTCCCTTTGCTCAGCTTTGCCGGAAATAGTTCCTGCTGCACGTCTTATCCGGAGCAATCCTCACAGGGTTGAGCCCTGAAGGTCCCATCTTGACTTCTAGCAGAGAATGCCACCCCCCCCCCCCTTTCTTTTTTAGGAGAGACAGTACTGAGCTAAAGGCCCGTGACTCGGCACCCTCGGGGGCATGTTCAAATTAGGCCTTCGATACATACTAAGGATGTGCTATTCTACTATGGGCGGTCGTGGCTAGATTCGTCGTCGTGGCCTCCGGCATTTCCTCCAGTTTCAGCTGATACAACTGCTGTAAGTACGTACACTATGGGTGGGAATGACTATCTTGACACATTTCCATCACGCGTTCCCTTTACATTGTCGTATCGTCGCCCTCTCCGTCCCGTTCTCGTGATGCGGCTTCGTAGCATGAGAGAAAAGGAGAGCGGGCTTTTGTACAGTACATTGCCTCGGACAGCTTCAGCTTCTCCATACATAGTACTACCTCAAGCTTATAAGGTATGTGCGAAAAACTACGAGTGATTAGTGGTGCCACGAGGTTAGACTGCGACCATAGATTGCGACCATGCACAGCAGATCGATCAAGCAGATGCACAGCACACTGCAGCAGACGTATGTACGTCCATGGCATGGCAAAAGGAATGGTACCCACCCTGCAGCATCCAGGATCCAGCTGTCCGGGTCGCCAATCCGTCTTCGACCCAGACAGTCGGGAACGTGGCATGCACGTCCAGGCACACAAAAAAAAGGTATGCAGGGCTGGGTTCTGTCCTTATCTAGCACATATCACACGCGACCTGGAGAACAAGGTGTGGAGGTTGTTTTTGGTCTGATCGTCCACGATACATGTGGGAGTATAGCCACGCCGTCCGGCAATGCGATCCGGCGGCGGGAGGCCGCAGTGGAGAGAGAGATCTGAGTGGAACAGCCAAGTACATCCATCAACACCTACTTACAGCCAGTAGTAGTGGTAATGATAGTAGTAGTAGTAGCAGCAGTAATAGTACACTTGCTCCTCGGTCCTTAACCTCCCATTCTCATCTGATCGACCAACCTGAATGATCTCATCTACACGAATCAAAACATACACACATACTACGTACAGTACATATATCAGACAGAGATGTCTCTTGCTCACGGTGGTGCTGACCACAAAGCTGCGGTCCGCTCCAAGATCTGGACCGAGCTGCGCAAGGTCGCCCTCCCAGACTCGCGCTTCCACTTCGACTTCTCGAGCTTCATCGCCGACTTCGAGGGCTCCCAGGCGGCCAACGAGACCCTCCTGGCCCACCCCTCCTTCACCGCCTGCACCTGTGTCTTCATCACCCCAGACAACTGCCTCGAGCACCTGCGCGAGAAGACCCTCGCCGCGGGAATCAAGATCCTCATGACGACCTATGGCATCCGCAGGGGTTTCTGGCTGCTGGACCCCTCCCGGATCGACAACCCGGCCATGTTCAAATATGCCGCCACCCTGGACGGCATGGAAAAGATCGGCACGCCTGTGACCCTCCACGAAATCGCCGCCATGAACCTCAAAGTCGGGCTGATGGTCACGGGCACAGGCGCCATCAACAAGAAGGGCATCCGCTTCGGCAAGGGCCACGGCTTCTTCGACCTGGAGTGGGCCATGCTGTACTCTATCGGCATCGTCGGCCCGAACACAACCACTGCAGCTGTTGTTCATGACTGCCAGGTGCTGGACGAGGAGCTGATCCCGGAGCCCTTCGACACCGTGTGCGACTTGATCATCACGCCCACTAGGCTAATGACCGCGGCAGACGCCAGCGTTAGCAAACCAAGGTGCGGCATACTGTGGGATAAGCTAACCGCTGGCATGTTGGAGGACATCCCGCCCCTGCAGGAACTGAAAAGCCTGCGCTTGTCATCAACGCCGGAAGCAGCAACTGGAGGGAGTATCATGACTTAAGAGAGAAAATCCATCTGCAGGAAAGTCCTTGGTAGTGAGTCTATGCTTGTTTGGACGGTTGCATTGTATCCACTCGCTTGGTGTTTCCAAAGCGTGTCTTTTGCGGCGGCCTTTTGTCTTTCTACCCCGAAAAGCGACGCCGACCTAGTTACACACACATGGCAGTGGGTACTTTTTTGAGGCCTAGACCTCTGTACATGGTCGGAAAAGAAAACGAGAAAGAAAGTCTTTAATATTACAACACATCTGCTGGGTTATCTTGTCTATATATGCTTGTATATTTCTTTTCATTCAGTGAGATTAGCATCCTCGGCGAGGTGCTTCTGCTCCTGCACAGAGGAGTCGGTCTCCTCCAGCTGGCGAGACTGCATGTCGCCTAGTTTAACTCTTCTTCTCGCGTCGATATACATCATGTACTCGGAGTAGGAATGCGGAATAACTTTAATGTCTTTCGGCACTGAAAAGGTGTAATTGAACTGGCCAGTCGACTTGGCATTCCCGTGCTCGACATCTATATAAGAATGATCGCAAACAAAGAGAGGTCAGCATATAGTTGTGTATTCTGACTTGTGAGACCCTGTGAGTGCATCATGTCTGACTTGAACCATACCGTCCTACTAGGTTACACAAGAAATACCGCAGGCTAGAGAGAGGAGAGAGAGAGTAGCAACAACAACTTACCTCTGACTTTGCTATCGACTCGCACATGCACCCGGGTCATTGGTTTCGAAGGGTTACTCTGCTGCGGCCCACTACCATCCTCCTCCAGCTAATGAATGCACGGGATATCAATAATCAGCAGGTTTCAGCACTGCAAGAGGAGGTTGCCATGCGGCATAAAGGGTAGCCCACCACGGGAGGATCGGTATAGGCCACCGTGGCAGTAAGGTACAAGACCGAACCTATAGGCACAGGGTTGCGGAAGGTGCAAGGATCTGCGCTTATGAAAGTTGGTCTCGCGTGTGCGAAACTGGCCGCGGCGCAGAAGGCGAGCTCAAAGGTCTGTTTGAGATGGAAGCCCCCAAAGACCATGGTCTGATGCCTGTTCCTATACTAGATTTTGGGGAGGGACGAGGCCAGTAATTATGTCAGCGAGTTGGCATTTCATAGAAGGGAACAGACAGAGAGAGAGAGAGACTTACTTGCGGCTGCATGATGGACGCGCTGGATAGCTGTGTCGAGGACATGGCAACAACATTGGATGGCTGGCGGGAAGGGTCATTGGGATCATGCCACTGGATCTGCTTGAGCCAGATCTGGTGGATCAGAGCCGACTCGGGATCGTTGGGTTCGGTGGCCAGCAGAGATATCTTTGACACCTCCCTCTTGGCCAAGGACTTTGCCTCGCCAGCCCTAAAGATCTTCTCCTCCTCGTCATTCTCGCAGATGAGGCGGGGCACGTTGACGGGCTTCTTGGTCTCAGGGTCCAGAGCGACCATCGTGAAGGTGCAGGTAAGTAGGACGTCCTCTGGCCTGCTGAGCTCCCCCTCAGGCCTTGCACGTGCGACCCTGCAGGTGATCTCGAGGCTGCTCCTCCCAGTGGCGTACGTGACCTGCCCGCTGTACTCCAGGTCCGTAATCTCGGTCAGGGGGTGCGCTATCGTGATGCGGTCAAGAGCAGCAGTCACCACAGTCACACCAGGGCCCGTGTGTTTGTAGACCACGATCCCTGAGAGGGCATCTAAATCCATAAAAATTGTTCCCAGCCTTGAACGGTTTTTGGAGCGGAGACGTCAGCAGGCATGTGCGTATGGGGTATAGCTGAGGCAGGCCAGATGCTGAGGATTTGCTTTCTGTACGCCCAGGCATAGCACATAATAAAACATTACCTGATATGTCCCGAGCTGTTGAGATATTGGTCCGAGAGCCATGGGTCCTGACCAAGCGGCAGGACAACCCTGTGGTAACTGTCCTTCATCCTCCGCGGGCTGAGGTCGCGCTCCTTGGGCCGCGCCTCGGAGGCAGGAGCGACGCCCTTTCCAGCCTGCTGGAGCCTGAAGGCCTCGATCCATGGCATAGGCAGTCGATCATCTGTGAGACCTCTGAAGACGCCATCCGTCCGCCACTGCTGTGTTGTCTGAAGGCAGCGCTTTTGGCCGCTGAGGAACACTCGAGATGCTGCGCTCCTCCATCGTGGTCGACAGGTCGGTGATATGATAGCTCTCACAAGAGGCTCTTGATTGTACCTCATTCTTGTCCTCATCGACTGACACCAACGACAAGCCCGATTGTTGATTATTGTTGTCCTTGATGAGATTACGCCCTGGGGAGCCAGGTCAGTACGTGCTTTCCTTAGATACCCGAGGTATTAGGGATTAGGCAGAATTTCCTATGCAACCCTAACCCTTGAGATTCACAGAAAGGACGGCTTGAGCATTCCTAAATAGGGCTATTTCCACCAGCTTGTCAATCCATCTTTCAAGAAGGAGCGTATCACGTTTGTGCACGGCCCCGCCAGCCAGACAACAGGCCCTTGATAGCCTCGGATAGTTCGGCCTCGTGGCTGATTTTTCTTTCTCTCCTTTTCTCGTCAACGCATTTGCAATACGAGCCCTTTTGCCCTCGCATACAACCAACTACTTTTGAGAGAGACAACACAATGGTCGCACAGGACGGGCATGTCTTCTCAGAGGAGTCCGAGCTCCCACTCCACCCTTACTATCCTCTGGGCGTCGTGATTCAAGGTGAGTATCGATCCTGGGTTTTGGGCCATTTCCTCGCCTTCTCCTGCTCCTCAGGCATCTTCTCGTATACTCACCAGGCTGCAGACTATGTCGCGAATACCCTCTCCACGCCCGTGATTCTGATGTACTTTTCTGGGCTCTGTGCGGCTGTTCTATTTCCAGCATACTTCCTCATCAGCAGGAGGCGGCCTGGCCTGCCGAGCAGCGAGCTCGCTGCCGCTCTGTGGTTTGTCCTCTGCGGGTATATCCACATCGTCGTCGAGGTAGGAAAGAAGCCGCCCTGCCACATGTTGTCATTAGGCTGCTCACAGGTTCCAGGGCTATTTCGCGTTCAACCACTCAACCATGGGTAGTGACGGCAGTCTGATGGGTCAAATGTGGAAAGAGTACTCCCTGTCAGACTCCCGCTATCTCACATCCGATACTTTTGTAAGGACATCTCTCTCGGCTTTTCCCTAGTGCCCCAGCATCTCATTTCTTACTTTTCCATTCTCCTCCATATCCTCAAATCTTTTTGGTATGTGAATCTAACATGACACGACGCCAGACCGTGTGCATGGAGACCATCACGGCTGTGTTCTGGGGCCCTCTCTCTCTGCTATGCGCCTACTATATTGCTGCCGACCACCCTGCTCGCCACCCAGTTCAGGCCATCGTCAGCTTGGGACAACTATACGGAGACGTTCTGTACTACGCCACCTGCACCTTCGAGGAAATTGTTTGGGAAACGGCATATTCGCGCCCGGACAGAGCATACTTCTGGGGATACTATGTCCTGCTCAATTCCTTCTGGATCGTCATACCGTCCATACTGCTGCTTCAGAGCACCAGAGAGACCACGCGGGCGTTCAGGGCTCTGAAAACTGCAGGCCCGGAAAAGAATACCAAGATTGCGTAACTGACCCGGTTGTGGCTTCTGGAAGAGCTTTGGCTGGGGGGTGCCTTGAGAGCCAAGACTCTGTCGACACCTTAAGCAATTGGTCATTGACCAATATCTACTCCATGGGTCCTCAGGAAGCAAAATTCCTGATTCTCCGAAGCCCAGGGTTTCGCAGTATAATTCATGTATAGGTTTCTATAATCACCGGGATGCGACGCAATTCGGAATAGTAATTGTAATAGCCTCCTCCGCGATTGTGGGCAGTTCTGGTCCCGTGGAGCAGCCGATACGGACACTTGGGAGCTCTCTACGTAATACCATGATTACACTAAGCCAAGTGTCCTTCTGCAGCCTTTGGAGACGCCTTATCGCCCGAAACATGGGCTCAGCTAGGGTAGTAAAGTTCGGTTCGTGACAATCCCGTTGTATATGCTGCCCCTGTTTCAGAACAACTACGGAGCACCGACGTCATCATCGCGCGTAAGTCATCGGTCATTTCGTTTATAAATGTGGGTGATCATGGCATACACTCGGGAAACATGAGGGGCTTTCATAATTATCATCGTCTGTCCATCAAGGCCTTTCAAAATTGAGCAAAACAAGGCGTGAGGTCAAGACCACATGCGAGAAGCACCTGTCACGAGCACATTCGCAATGGACAATCCCAAGGAAATGCTGTAAGTTCTGGTCCAAAAACAAGCTTTGATGTGAATTCGTTGTCTTCTGATATCTGCTTGGGTGTTCTAGTCTATCTCAGGAGAAGGAAGACGACGGGGACAGGATTCACAGCCAAAGTACGACAGATATCACAAAAAGTGCGGAGTCAGCAGCAGACATTGGCCTCAAGAATTCTCTTGCACAAGGGCATATCCAGGATGGTCAACATGTTGGTGAAAGGCAGGCTCAGGAGATTTCAGCACCGGCAGATCTTACAGGCATGAGTATGGTTGATTCCTGCATCCGACTTGTAACGCCGGATTATAAATTGCTGGGTGTATGAAGCAATATGGAAGACCAAGTGCTGACTGGTGTATTGTCTATAATAGCAGGCCAACATATTGTCAAAAGGGATACAAGCTCGGTATCTGCTCAGTAAGTCGCAAGTTTATCTGCAATAGAAAAATAAACTGAGACAAATAAACTATATAGGGAGCGAAAGAAGCATGGAAGCGCTATAGGTCTCGCTTCAGCAACTATTGCATCCGGAACAGCTAGCGAAGGAAATATATAAACTTGTATTATTTTATCTACAGAATCAATTAAAATATAATTAAAAAGATAGTAGAAAATAGAGAATACTAATCAGTTAGAAAGATTAGTAGTTATCAAAACGCTTAATGTAATTGATATATTTATTTCTCAATTTTATTAATTAAATTATACTATTTTTTAATTTATTAGATATTCTCTATTTAATTGATTTATAATATTTTTATTTATTAGATATTTTTTATTTAAGAGGCAGTTGAAAGTGGGAAATACTAGTTAGTTAGAAAAGTTAATAGTTGATCAAAAAGCTTAATTGAATTGCTTAATACTATCTTTCTATCTTAGATAAAAAGGAAATATACAGAATGTTTATTTTTAAATTTCTTTTAATAATAATTCACTAATTTAACTAATTTATTTATTTCATTTACTATTAATCAAATTATAATATTCTTTATTTATTTATATATTCTTTTATTTAATTAGTTTAACTTTAGTTTTCAAATAATATTTAGTTACTAGATTTCTATTTATATATAAATAACTTGTTATTTAATTTTAATAGAAATTTTATTCTATAGTATTTGTATATGTAATTTGAATAAAAATATTTAAATTAGCTGAAATTCCTTTTTAGAGCTTTTACTTTTTAGTCTATTATTAAACTTTTATTTGAAAAGTTTATTCTTTTCTATTATAGATAGTTACTATTGGAAATAGTAGACTAAGAGCTCTTTTTAAGCTACATTTTATATTTTGAATAAAATTTAGCTTAGAATTTATTATAGTAAAAACTTATTAGTCAGGTAAAAGCTATTATTTTAATACTCTTTTCAATATTAAAATAGTAAAATATTTATTTTGGAAACTTTTTTATTTTATTATATATATATTTATATATAACTAGCTGTTTAAGCTATTTAAGTTATTTTTTTATTCAATAAGCTTAGTTTATATATATAGTCTGTAAATTGATTGGTAGAAATGCTGTTTGTTAAAAGATTAGCTAGATTTTCTTTGCTTTTATAGTAAAGTAAAATAAGTTTACTCTTTTAAATATATTGCTTTATATAATAATAGCAAATATCTATACATTTACTTCTTTAATAATATTCTAGGTTTTTAGCTAGTTTATATACTAATTCTGAATCTGTTATAATAATAGGCTTATATAAATTGAAATATAATTTTAATTTATTATTAAATAAATTTAGTTAATAATTTAGATAAATAGCTTTTTTTTACTAGTTTACTATTTCTAGTAGAAAGAATAGACTTTTCAAATAAAAAGTTTAGCTATAGATTAAAAAGCAAAAGCTCTAAAAAGAAATTTCAGCTAATTATTTTAATTCAAAATATTCTTATTTAAATTAAACAAACAAACAAATACTATAGGCAAAGTTAATAAATTAGTTTATAATTAAAATTAGTATTGTTTATTAACTTTACTTTTTATAATTACTTTTAATTAATTAATTACAATTATATATTAATTTTAGAAAATAGTAGTTATTTTTGAATTATTATATACTATTTATATCTTTTTAATTATTTAAATAATAGTTATTTTAATAATTTTATTTTTAATTAAATTTTATTTGGAATATATTTATAAATTTTTTGAATTTATATTTTATTTATAATTTATTATAAAATATATGTAACGATCATACACTTAAGTGCCTGACTTGGGTATTCCTGTAACTGTATTGTTTTATGTTAGCAATACGATGCTGTAAAGTTCTTACCTGAACAATACTATTTACTCGTAGAGGTTCTCGCTGTATGTATAGGTCGTTCGCCTTTAGAGCTATTACGATAGGATATAATATTTGATTCTTAAATTGCAAAATAATACTTAGATTGACAACTAAAAAGCTATATATAAAATCTATCTTAATAGTAATGAATATATAGTTATATAGCTAGCTTTTCAGTTCCTGCTTACTGGTAATTATTTTGGATTATTACTAATTACTAAGTACTAGTAATTACAAGTAATTATCCTATTGCCTGATTAGTTAAGCTTTCGTAATATTAACTTTTGATTATATAATTCCGACAGGTTATCTGATATTGAGTTGTAATATCTGTTACTTCTATTAGCAGAGCCTGTTCTGTAATCTGTATGTTAGATAAATTATAATTTTATCTCTCTTCTATAGTTTTTCGTTTTTAAAAGTCTTTCTATAAGTTATTTCTTATTCTGGCAAGTCTTCTGTATATATAGTTATGCCTTTCTAATTTGTTATATTGAATAGAACTTTAAATTTCTATATTAGTAAATCTTCTTCTGTTTCCAGTTCTTCTGTTGCTTTCTCGAAATTATATTTTTATCGTCTTAAGCATTTTTCGTATATCGAGTCTACTAACTACGAAATTATACTGTATTCGTTATATTTAAAAGAAAGGGTATAGTACAAAATAGTAGATAGAATAAAAAGTTGCTTTTAGTATACAAAACAAGATTATCTGTATAATACTAGTCAGATTTCTATATTTTCTTGTAAATTTTCTTTCTTTCTCTCTTTTTTTTTTTTTATATTATCTGACAATACTGCTTTAGTATTCTGTATTACTAATAAGTTAGTTTGTCTGGATAGTAGGAAAATAGAGAAAGAAAAGTATTTGTTAGAATACTAGCGAGAATTAGCAGACGCTCAAGCCTGTCTGTCCGAATCTCTAGATTGTCTGTCTCGTTTGAAGAAGCAGTAATACTTCTTTCAGGAAAAAGGAATAAAACTAGTAAATAAAGGCCTGGAAAAGGAGGAATGTAAATATGTAGCTGCTAAAGTACAGGCTATAGTTTCTGCAGAGCCTATTATTATCTCTAGAAGTCTTTCTTCTGGGAATTTTAATTAGAATTCTGTAGATATAGAGAATTCTGTAGTAGATTGGTTAGGTTTTCTTGATAAAGCTATAGTATCTGTTTCTCGTCCTAAAGCAGAAAAGCCTGCCTAGAGGTTCTTTTGCTTATTTTTATCTTTCTAATTCTAATACTCTATCTTTTATTCTATCTGCTGTCTTTATATTTCTAGTCTAGTCTATTTTTAGATTCTGTTATCTTGCTATTTAATAAAGTATTCTGTTTTGGTAGCTTTCTGCCTGTAGTTGTAAATTCTTCTGATTTTTTAATAGATTGTATAGTATTCTCTAATTAATTCTGGATTAAAGTTTGCTAGCTTTTCCTATATATTTTTGCTGTAATTATATTTTTGCTATTTGATAAGGTATTGTTATCTTTTTCTTTATTTTCTTAAATTAAGGATTTCTTCAATATCGAATTCGTTTTTATTATATTCTAATTCTTCGTTTCGTACTAGTAGTATATCTAGATATACTGGTTTGAGTAGCGAAATGTAAAATACTGGATATATTTTTATTTTTTGTAGTAGTTTGAATTTGTAGTTAATATCTGATTGTTTTTCCTTAATTTTGAATAGCCTGAATTTTTTATAGTCTAATTTCTTGCTTAGTTGTTTAGATTTGATATTTCTATTGTATAGGTAGACTTTATTTCTCTTTTGTAGGTAAGGTTTCTCAATTCTTTTCTTGTTAGCCTAAGTTGTTATACTAATTACAATTTTCTTCAGTTCTTTCTAGATTTTAATTTCTAAATCTTTAATAATTTTGATTTTTTCTTTTGCTGTAAATACTATTACTTCTAGCAGTATTTTATAGTAAGCTGTTAGTTATTATCTGTACAATATATAGAATAGTAATTCTTTTGTAGTTAATATAGTTATACTGTTATATACAAATTATACTAAAAATAGATAGCTAATCTAATTATTCTGTTTCTAATTAATATAGTATTAGAAGTATATTTTAATAATTTAGTTAATTCTTTCTATCTGTCTATCTGTTTATAGATAGAAAGCTGTTAATATTCTGTATTTAGTTCTGAATATTTTTATAAATAAGGTCTAGAAATTTGAATAGAATTTTCTGTCTCTATTGGAAATAATTTCTTTCAGTATTCTGTATTGTATAATAACAATTTATAAAAATGTATATATAAGTTTTTCTGCAGTGCTTGCTTTTTTATATAGGATAAAATAGCTATATTTGCTTAGTCAGTATACTATTACTAAAATGCTATTATATAGTATATTAATTAAAAGTTTTTAAAATAGCAGTAGCTTAATAATAAAATCTAAGCTAATAGATAACTAAATAGTTTTAGATATTAGTAGAGAATACAGCAATCTGTAAAGTTTGTATTATTCTGCTTTATTTTTCCTATAGTTATTATATTATTATAAAATTTTTCTAATTCTTATTTTAAAATCTGGAGAATTCTAGTATCTTCTTATCTGATTGTAGGTTACCTGTATTCTCTGATAACTATATACTAGTATACTGTATATTTCTTTAATATATTTATCTTATTCTTCTTTAATTATATTTTAGAAGTATTTGCTTTTATAGCTAATCTTTATAATTATATTGATTTCTCTAGTTTATATTAGATTTCCTTCTTTGTTTTTATTAAATAATATCTATTTCTATAGCATTTCTGTTAGTATATAATCTGTTTTTCTGCTAAGTATATCTATATATATATTTTCTTTTCTCTAGATATAGGTAATTTTGATATCGAATTATAATATAAATTCTGCTTATTAGACCTATTTTTTGTTAAAGACTTTTATTATTATAAATATTATTAGATTCTTATAATCTATAAATACTTTTACTGTATATTTTATACCGATTAAGTAGTATTCTTATTCTTGGAATATATATACTATAGTTATAAGTTCTTTATCTGAGATTCTGTATTGTACTTCAGATCTATTAAGTTTTTTGCTAAAGTATACAATAAAGTATAGCTTGCCTTCTGAGTCTCGCTGTATAAAATCTCTTCTGATTATATAGTCTAATATATTAGTATATACTTCGAATTTCTTATTCAGATCTGCTTTCTACAGTATTAATACTTCGAAGAATTTGTTTTATAGATTCTGGAATACTTCTTCCTGTTTCTTGCTTTATATAAACAGTATATCTTTCTTTGTAAAGTCTGTTAGAAATTGTATAATTTTTGTATAATTGCTAATAAATTGTTAATAGTAATTACAGTATCCTTAAAAAGCTTTTATATTTTTAATATTTTGTAGCTAAAGCTAATTTCTGATTATTTTAAGTTTATTATTCTGTATTTGTATTTTCTCTAGCTTGATTGTATATCCGAGATAATCAATCCTTATTATTTTCCAGTAATATTTTTAAAAGTCTATTAATAGTTTAGCATTCTGTAGTTGCTATAATACTGTCTTAATATACTATTAGTATTTTTCTAATATTTTCAAGAAAATAAGGATATTATCAAAGTAGGTAATAATAAAATAGTTTAAGTATTCTTACAAGATATAGTTAATAAGTTTCTGGAAAAAGGCAGATATATTAGTAAGCCAGAATAGTATAACTAAGTATTTGTAGTATTTATAGTATATTTTGAATACTGTTTTCTATTCTTTTCTTTTTTTTATTTAGATAAGATTATATATTTTTTTAAGATTAAGTACTATAAATATTTTAGCTTTTTATAGCTTATTTTATAATTTTTTTATAAATAGAAATAGATACTAGTTCTTGATTATAATATTATTAAGCTATTTATAGTTAATATATAATTATAGCTTACTATTCTTTTTTAGTATAAATAGAATTGAATATTCTGCTGGTAATCTTAATAGTTATATATATTCTTTCTTCAAGTTTTTATCAAAATACTTTCTGAATACTTTTAGTTATTTTTTATTTAATCTATAGATAGCTGAAAATTTAGATTACTATTCTAGTTGTAAGGATATTTTATAATCGAAATTGCTATATTCTGAAAGCTCTATTTCTAGCTTATTCTAGAAAAGCTTATAAAACTTATAATACTTTATTAGTATATTATTAAATTAGCTTATCAATCCTTTATTACTATTTATTATACAGTTAAATAGTAAGAAGTATTATTAGATACTGTATTTTGTTTTTGTTTGCCTAATAAAGAGACTATTTTGTATAGTACTATCTTTTATTTATATAACTATTAGTTTGTTCTTGCTTTGTATTGTAAGGACTGAGTTTGTTACAATTCTTCTCTATAAGCTATTATCGTTTTTTATTGACAATTTGGAGATATATATAGATTTACTTGAACTGAAGATCTTTTCTTATTATTCAGCAATCAAATCTGATTCTATATTCTTAATTGCAATCCTTTCCTGGGGTACAGTATTGTTCTATAAGATCTAGCTAGTAATCTAATTAATTCGGAGATTATTAGCTTTTAGCTAAAGAATACCTAAGATTAACTTATACTTTGCTATATCTATAATATCTAATAAGAAAAAAGTAGTATATTTCTATATTTTAGTATTGAAATGATTAGTTTCCTATTGTATTTTTCTGTTATTATATTCTACTTTTTTCCTGTCTATAGCTGCTAATTGGTAGGTTTTCTGTTTGAACTTCTAAAGTATATTATTCCTATTTACTATTTATAGTAATATAAAGTTTCTTTAAGTACTATTATCTATTAGTATACTGTATTTCTTTCTATCGATTCGAACTGTAAGTTTAATTTAGAGAAATTTGGATATATTGTTTTCTGCTGTATATAGAGACTTTTCTTATTCTAGTCAATTACTATTCCTTATAGCTGATTCTTGCCTTTTAGATTCTTTGCTGTTTATTAAGCTGTACAAGCTGTCTGTTATACTAGTCTGCAGGCTTTTTACTGTTTTAAGGATTCTAGTTATAGTTTGAAGTCTGTTTCTTCTTTATCAGCTATCTCTTCTGCCGGAAATAATACTATTTTGTCTTCTTTCCAGATAACTTCCTACATTTCAATATAATCCAGAAATCTGTTATACTATACTTATGCTTTTTATTCTATATATATCTTGTATAATAGCTTGTAGCATCTTTTGTAGTTGCTAGGCTTTAGTATATATTCTGTATAGTATCCGGATTCTATAGATACAGCTGTATATCCTAATCGGATTTATCTGATCTCGAAATACTGTATTTCTTCCTTTGTAACTATAATAATTGGTTATTTCTCTCTTCAATTAAAAAACTAGTCGTTTTATACTTTTTTGTATAGGTAAGTTATACAGTTTGCAAAGATATACAAAATCCAGGATAAATTCTTATAATACCTTTCTGCAGAGAATAGCTGTTTATTTTCCTATAGCTAGACTATCTATTTCGTATATACAATTCTTTCTTGTATGTCTCTGAATATAATTCCCAGTATATAGAATATTGCTTCAAATTCGTTAACCTTTTCCTTGTATATTATATTCTGGAATTTTTTCTTGTAGAGTATATTTTTCTATATATTGTCTACTTTTTGTTTAGCTTTCTGCTATTGCTTTATACTAGAAGCTGTATCGTTGCTAGATATATTGCTAAAAGTTCTTAATATTCTCTTTCTGCTAGAGAACTATTCTGTAGCTTGCTTATTACTTAAATATATTAAGCAGAAATTATTAGTATATATAGTCTATAATATACTTTTATAATTCAAATCTAATATTTCTTTAGATAGTTAATTAGCCTATATAGTTCTATAGTACAATAAGTATTCTGTATAGTAGCAATATTCTTTTTGCTAAGCTTGTTTCTTGCAGTATACTTATATACAGATATACAGTACTTCTTCCTTCTTTTGTATAATATTTGCTTGTTATATAGAAGTATTATTTTCTTGTTCGGCAATATTAAACTGGCAAGATTCAGATATCTTTCTGAATTCTCCTTATTTTCTAGATCTGCATTCTCTAGCAAAATATCTTTTCTTGCTATAATTATAATATTCGATATTCTTATTATTATTAAACGTTTTTTTAGCTGTATTCAGTTCTATAGATTCTGTATATATTATTTTTCTGTAGGCTGTAAACTGCTAGCTTCTATAATTATTGTATTATTCTTTTTTTTAAACTCTTTTTCTGATATCAGATTAGTATTTCTATAGTATATTTAGCTAATAATTCTCTCTTTTTCATTGCTATTCTCTTTTATAGAAGTATTTATTGATTTGTATAGTATTTACAGTAAATTTATTAAAAATCTCTAGCTAATCTTATTTATAGATTTTATTTTTAATATAATTTTTAAATTCTTAATAATAGTATTCAATAAGCTTATTTTCTTTCTAAGATAGCTGTAAAGCTAGCTGTTTAAATTCTGAAATATAGAGTAATACTAATTTAGTTTATTAGAAACTTATAAATTGCTTAGCAATTTCTCTCTATTTGTCAGAATTGCTAAAAATATTGTAAATTGCTTTTTCAAACTTTTCGAAAGTATTAAATATAGTACAGATACTTTCCTTTTGTATATCTAGATCTTATAGATATTCTATATAGTTACAAAGACTTAGTTCGTACTATATAAGTACTTGCTTTTCAAGCTTTATTTCTGCTAGTATAACTTTCTTCTCTTCTTGCCTAAACTGTTTTTTATAGTATACAAAGTATGCTTTATACTGAGTAAGAAATTCTTAGAATTTATTCTGAAATCTTCTAAAGATATTAGATTTGTCTAACTTGTAAGTATAGCTAACAGTAATTAGAGCGATTTGCAATATTTTGGAAGTATTTATTATATTGCTAGCTAGTTCGTCTTGCAACTGACGAATAACAATTTCCTGACAGTTAATAGTAATAGTATACTGCTCCTGCTGTCTTTAGAGTATAGTAAATTAATTAGTTATATACTAGAGTTAGTTGATAATATTCTGAGAAACCTGCTGTCCCTCTTAGGTATTAGAGGTAGAATCTATTGCTGATATTCTTTTTTTTTCTTTCAAAAACCTAAGTATATAGTATTATGCAATAGGTACTTATAGACTGTATTAAACAAGAGTTGTCAAAATATAACGATTATATATCTAAGTTTCTGACTTGAATATTCCTATAATTTTTTGTCGTTTGTTTATATTAGCAATACAATACTGTAGAGTTTCTTATCTGAACAATACTAATTACTTGTAGAGGTTCTTGTTGTATATATAGGTCGTTTGCCTTTGGAGCTATTACGATAAGATATATAGCTTTGGCTTTAGATTGCAAAGTAATACTTAGATTGATAACTGAAGAACTATCTGAAGGAAATCTATCTAACAGTAGGAAATGTAAACCTTTATATACTTAGTTCTTCAGTATAGCTATCTAGGATATGTTACTAATCTAATATATCCCTATACTGGATATGTTACTGATCCAACATATCCCTATGCTGGATATATTACTGATCCAACATATCCCTATGCTGGATATGTTACTAATCCAATATATCCCTATGCTGGATATGTTACTGATCCAATATATTCCTATGCTAGATATGTTACTGATCCAACATATCCAACCCTAACCCTTGCTTACACAATCATAGTGGCTTTTCCTGACGTGTTCCAGCCCCGCTGGTTCCTGTCGGCCTGTTTCTGCGACTATCCGGTGTTGGTGGTGTTGGTTCATAACAGTGCTGGTAATTACAAGTAATTGTTCTGTTGCCTGATTGGTTAAGCTTTTGTAATTCTAACTCTTGATTACGTAATTCCGACAGGTTATCTGATATTGAGTTGTAATATCTGTTACTTCTGTTGGCAGGGCCTGTTCCGTGACCTGCATGTTGGATAGGTTATAACAATATATCTATTTAATATATAGTTTTCTTTTTTGCTATAAGCTTAAATCTTTATTTATTTATAGAATTAATAAATTAAAATTATTTTTTAGTTAGTTTTAATTAGTATAAAATTCTATTTAGTAATAAAAGAAAAATATATAATTAAATAGAAATATATATATAATAATAAGAAAAGAATATATTTATATAATATTTCTTTTATATCCATATTATTTAGAATTATTCTTTTTCTTAAAATAAATTTAATTATGTAATATAAATAAAGATTTTTAGTTTATTAAATAGTAATATATTATAATAATATATTATTATTATATATATAATTAGTATTTATAGATTAAATTTATTAGTAAATATATAATTAAAAGATTTAAAAGTATAATTACTTATTGTTTATTTACTATATTTAAATAATAAATAATATAAATTTCACTATATATATAAAATAAATATAATCTATAATTGAATATAAATAGAAATAGATTCTAATAATAGAATTTTTTTTTTAATAATTAATATAATAATATTATTTCTAGATTATTAATAGTAATATATTAAATAAAATAAAAATAAATAAGAAAGAAATATAGTAAGAAAATAGATAAATACTTATATTCTTTAATTTCAAAGTTTATAGTATAAAACATATTTTATTTTCTGAAAGTTTTTCAAAATATATTCTTTATTTGTTTATATATTTTTTATTTAATTAGTTTGATTTAAATTCTTAAATAATATTCTATTACTGGAATTCTATTTATATAGAAATAGTTTATTATCTAATTTCAATAGGAATTTTATTCTATAGTATTTATTTGTTTGTTTAATTTAAATAGAAATTCTGTTCTATAGTATTTGTTTGTTTATTTAATTTAAAAAATAATATTTAAATTAAAGTAATTTACTGAAAGTCCTTTTTAGAGCTTTTCCTTCTTAGTCTATAATAATTACTATTGGAAATAATAGACTAATAATTTTTATCTGTAATAAGAATCTCTTATATATTTTATAAGTTTATATTTTAGTTATCTAATTATCTGCTAAAATATATATTTTACTATTTTCTAATATTTTATAATATATAATTTTGAAGTTAAACTATATTAGAAATTCTACTTATCTAATTTATTATTTATTTAAAACTTTAATTAGTATAAATATAGTTAGATTGTTATAATCTAAATAAACTATAATTAGGTATTTTGTACTAATTAGATAGTATTACTATTTTTCGAAAGTTTTGATAATTGTTATAAGTTTTTAGTTTAGAATTCTATAATTAAATTCTAAGCTACTAAGCTTTTTTAAAAAATTGCTTATTAATCTAAGATATTTCTGATTATTTTATTATTCTAATTATCTGCTAAATATATATTCTAATATATTAGTTTCAATTTTAAATAATTTATAGAAATCTGCTTTATATAATATTAGTTCAGAAATAATATAATGAATAATTTTATTAAAAGTTTTCTAAATTTTAGCTATTTATTTAAAAGATATTAGTCTACTATTTCCAATAGTAACTATCTCTAATAAAAAGTTTAAACTATAGACTAAGAAGCAAAAGCTCTGAAAAGGAATTTCAGCTAATTACTTTAATTCAAATATTCTTATTCAAATTAAACAAACAAATAAATACTATAGAATAAAATTCCTATTAAAATAAACATTCTTATTTAAATTAAACAAACAAACAAATACTATAGAATAGAATTCCTATTGAAATTAAATAACAAATAACCATAGAACAAAATTCCTATTGAAATTAGATAACAAACTATTTCTATATAAATAGAATTTCAATAACTGAATATTATTTAAAAATCTAAAATTAAACTAATTAAATAAAGAATATTATAATCTAGCTAATAAAGAAATAAACAAATTAGTTAAATTAGTAAATTACTATCAAAAGGAATTCAAAGATAAATAGTCTGTATATTTTCTCTTTATTCAAGATAGAAATATAGAATTAAGCAATTCAATTAAGCTTTTTAACCAACTATTAACTTTTCAAACTAAGTAGTATTTCTCTCTGCCTACTACCTTTTGAAAAATTCTTATATTTAATATATATTTCTTAGAATATCAAGAATAATTTTATATATTAGAATAATATATTATTAAATTGTAGTTTTATTATTTATTTTATAAAGCTATATAATAAAAATTCTATTAAATAGAATTCTATTATAATATATAAAGCTAATTAGAAGTTTTTTAATAAATATTTTATTTATATTTTCTTTTAATTTAAATCAATAAATAATTTTTTTTATATAATTCTATAATTAATATAATCCAATTCTTTATAATTATTATTTTCATTAATATATTACTATTATTATTTTATTTTAAGTTTAAATTTTATTGTTAAGCTAATTTTTTTATAAAACTTTTTAATTAAAATAAAATATATTTATAGAAAAGCTAATTAATATAAATCTGCTATTTCTATATAAATATATAAAGAGAAAATATTTTTTAGAATACTATAAAAATAATAAATAAAATACTTTTTAGAAATACTTAAAAAAATATTCTTTAATAAATAACTAAATAGCTTAGTAGAATTAATTATTCTAAAAATAGATAATAAAAATAAGAAAAACTACCTAGAAATTTATAAAATTATATTAGAATTTAGCTTTATTTTCAAAAATAGCAAGATTGAATATATTATATATAAAATTAATTTTAGAAAACTTTTAATTTCTATTCTAATTTATTCTACAGAAGCAGTATAATACAAAAACTTTTAAATTAACTATATATACTATAAATACTATAAGATTATTTAGATTTTCTGTATTAGCTATAGTTACAGATTATATTTTGCAGGAAACATTAAATATAAATAGTTTTCTATACAAGAAAATAAATAAATTATTTAAATAATTAAAGAATCTAATATTAGATTTAGAGAAATTCTTAATCAAAAATACTATAATATATATATTAAACTACTAGATAGTTAGCTATACTATTTATATAAATAATAAAATCTGTAATTAATATAAAAAATAAGCAGTTAAAGAAAAATATAAATATAGATAATAATAAGCTTAGATTCTAAAAAGAAGAAATTAACTATAATAAAACTATAAATAATCAAAGCCTAAAAATCCTTATATATTACAAATAATAAAAGTAAAATATATATAAAATTTAATATTTATATTAATAGAAACAAATATAAAGTTTTATTAAATAGCAATATTTTAAAAAATTTATATTATTAAATATTATTAATAAAATATAAATTAAATAATATTAAAAAAAATTATAATTTTTTTACTATAGAAAAATAGATTATTATATATAACTATAATATAATTAACATAAAAACTAATTATCTATTTATTTTAATCTAAAAATATATAATATTTATTATTTTCAATATTATAAATATTTTAGCTTAGAAAGTATTATTTTTATATTTAGTAATTAATTTCTATTTTTTACTATTAATTATAATCCTTTCTGTAAATATAGCTTATTTCCAAAAAATCTAGCTAGTAGTCTAATTGATTTAATCTAAAAAAGAATATTTAAACAATTTACTATATATTTCCAAATCAGCAGAAAAAATACTTTAATAATATTAGAATTTTAGCATATACTAAAAATTGTAAATATAATTCTAAAAAGTTTTTCTAATCTAAAAAAGTTATAAAAAGCAAGTAATAAAAATACTATTCTAAAGATTTGCTCTAATCTAGAAAAGCTATTTAAAACTTTTAAATATTAGAAAATAGTATAGTAGCAGAACAGAATGTAATATAACTAAAATAGTTTTCTATATAATATAAGAAAAAAAATTACTTAATAATATCTATTATTTCTCTAAATAATAGAAATAGTATAAAAACTAGAATTAATATTTACTAGTATATTATAAAAATATTATAAATTTAGAAAATTATTTAAAATAATTTAAGTATAGAATTATTAGTATATAGTCTATATAATTATAAAATACTATTATAAAAAGAAAAATAATTCAAAGTCTTTTTTATTTACAAATTTAATAAAGTATAATTTAAAATATTTAGAAAATATTATATTAAACTATTATAATTACTAGCAAAATAGTCTATTCTATTTATACTAAAAAAATAACAAATTTAGATATTAATTATTAATAGCTTAATAATATTATAATTAAAAATTACTATTTATTATTATTTATTGAGAAATTATAAAACAGACTATAAAAAGCTTAATAATTTATAGCTTTTAATTTTAAAACAGTTTATAATCTTATTAGCTATTATAATCTATTCAATATATAAATTACAAAATAGCAGTATAAAAGCTATCTAGAAAGAAATCTCTGATATCTAAAATTCAATACTTAGCTATAGACTATAATTAATTATATAATCTAGAATTAGAATTGTAACAGAAATAGATTATTAGATAATCTAATAAGCTAGATTATTTAAATTACTAATAATCTAGATAATTTACAATAAAGAGCTAGATATATAACTATATATTTATTATTATTAGATAGATTATTATATATAGCTTTTTAGTTATCAATCTAAATATTTATTTAATATATACTTAAATAGTTTTAAAAGCAGTAAGATATTTGTATTTAGACTTTAATTATATTTCTGTATTTAAAGCCTATATTTAATACTACTTTTGTTAGTATAAACTCTTTTAATATTTAGAAATCTTCAGATTATTATAATACTTATTATATTTTAATAATTCTTATTTAAAACTAGTTAAATATACACTCTTTAAGCAATACAGAAATACAATAATTTTCTAAATTCTAACTAAATCTATTACTAGCAGTAATACTACTAATCTTATTTAATAAATTAAAAAATTAATTAAATATATTAAAGAACTTAAAAAATAAAAAGCTAGTATTTATTATAGTCGCTCTCGGCTATACAGCACATTACAGTATATTATAGAAGAATGCTTTTTTTCTTTTCTCTGCAGAAAAGACAAAGAATGTAGCTAACTAATATGTATAAGTTCTAGAGAATTCACCAGAACTTTACCAGAGAATTTACCAGGGAATTCACCAGGAATTCCTACAGAAATAGTCTAGCAAGTCACCAGAAAATCTACCAGGAAATTTACCAGAAATTTCTATAGGAATAGCTTAGGACTTTATCAGGATTTTTACTATAGCAGTTTGTAATCTTGTAAGAGTATTGTCTAGGGATATTCTGTAGAATTCTCTATAATTATATTAGAAAGTTTCTAGAAGCTAGATAGAAACTATAAATATATTAATATTAAAAAATTCTATTATAAAATAAAAATATCTAGATTCTATAAAAGAAAATACTATACTTTTTAAATATTTTTTATTCAGTATAAAGCCTATTTTTATTATAAAAAAAAGTTTTCTAATAAAGCTAATAAAATTATTTTTATAGAATATTAACTAATAGAAAATATTTTTATTTAATTTAAATCTATTTTTAGAAACTATTTTAAATATAAAAAATTTAATTAAAATAAAAATATTAAATATATTTTTAAAAGATTTAATAATTTAGAATAAATATTTAAAAATATTTTTAGTAATACTAATAAGTAATATAAAGCTAAATAAGAATTTTTCAAATTTAAATAAACTAAATCAGTAGCTAAATATACTATAGAATTCAGAAAAGCTTTATTATACTTATAGTGTAATAATTAAATATTAATTACTTAGTACTATAATAGCTTTAAAAATAAAATTAAAAATAATTTTACTAGAACTGAATAATTTATAAAATTTACAGAATTTATTATATTTGCTATTAAAATTAATAATCAATAGTATAAATAGAAACTAGAAAAATAAAAAAAGAATATATTATATAAGTATTTTATGTAATAATAGCTAATATTAAAAAGAAATATTAATATTAATAAAGCTAATTTCAGAATCAATTAAATATAGTATATAGAAAAACTATCTATACAAAACTAATAGATATTGAGACTGCTATATATAGAAATAATAATAAGCAGAATAATAGAAACTACTTTAACTATAATAAATCAGATTACTTTAAATTAAAACTATTACTAATTTAAACAATAATAATAATAGCTTAATATTATATAAATATAGCAATCTAATTAGCTAAATAATAATATTCTATTAAAGCAAATATTAAACTCTATTAATTACAAAAGCTTTAACTAGATTTTCTATTATAATAATAGTTATTTAATATACTTATTAAATAAAAAAAGCTTAGAATAGTTTCTGAAAATATTAAGAAAAATTAAGCAGTTAGCAATAGAAAGAAAAAATATATATTTATAATACAATTATAAATAATAGCAATTCAGACTATTTTAATACTATTAAAAGAAAATAAGCTTTCTAATAAAATAATAAAGAGAAATACTTTCTAAAATACTATAAAAAACAATAAATAGAACAATTTTTAGTGATATTTAAAAAATTATTATTTAATAGACAACTAAATAGTCTATTAGAGCTAATTATTCTCAAAATAAATAATTAAAATTAAAAAGATTATCTAAAATTCTACAAAGCTATACTAAAGCTTAGCTTTATTTTCAAAAATAGTAAGATTAAATATTTAGTATACAGACTTAGTTTTAAGGAATTCTTTACTTTTGTCTCTATTTATTCTATAAAAGCAGTATAATATAAAAAAATTTAAATTAACTATATATACTATAAATACTACAAGATTATATAAATTTTATATATTAGCTATAGCTGCAGACTATACTTTCTAGAAAAAATTAAATACAAATAGTTTTCTATATAAGAAAATAGATAAATTATTCAGATAATTAAGAAATCTAGTATTAAATTTAGAAAAATCTTTAACAAAAAGTACTATAATATATATATTAAGCTATTAAATAATTTCTTTAAAGACTGTATTAATAGAAAAACAATATAATAGCAGTATTAGACAGTTAGCTATATTATTTATAGAAGCAATAAAATCTATAATTAGTATAAAAAAATAGATAGCTAGAGAAAAATATAAATACAGATAAGTATAAGCAGAAAAGCTTATTTAGAAAGCAGTATAATAAGTATAGATTTTAAAAAAGAAAGATTAACTATAATAGAATTATAGATAATTAGAATTTAAAAGTCTTTATATATTATATATAATAAGAATAAGATATATATAAAATTCTATTAAATAGTAGTATTTAAAAAAACTTTATATTACTAAATATTATTTATAAAATACAAATTAATTAATATTAGAAAAAAAATTATAATTTCTTTACTATAAAAGAATAAACTATTATATATAAGTAGAGTATAATTAATATAGAAATTAATTATTTATTTATTTCAATCTAAAAATATATAATATTTATTACTTTTAATATTAGAGATACAGCAGAATATAAATTAATATTAGAAATATTTTAGCTTAAAAAATATAATTTTCAAAATAATTAGACTACTAGCTAGATTTATAGAAAAGGCTGCAATTAATAGCAAAGAAAGGAAATTAGTTACTAAATATAGTTTGAAAAAAAATACTTAAATAATTTACTATATATTTTCAAATTAGCAGAACTGATAGCTTATAAAGACAACTCTAGTAGAAAGAATACTTTACTAGTATTAAAGCTTTAGCAGATTAATATAATAAAAAAGCAAGTATTGATACAAAGTATCTAATTTGTATTAGAGCAATAAGCAATAAACTAGAAGTTTGTATTAATTTAGAAAAACTATTTAAAAGCTTCTAATATTAAGAAACAATATAGCAGCAGAATAGAATACAATATAACTAAAACAGTTTCTTATATAATATAAGAAATAAAGAATACTTAATAATACTTATTATTTCTTTAAATAGCAGAAACAATATAAAAACTAGAATTAATACTTACTAATATATTATAAAAATACTATAAATTTAAAAAACTATTTTAAAACAATTTAAATACAGAATTACTAAAATATAGACTATATAATTATAAAATACTATTCTAGAAAGGAAAATAATTAAAATTCTTCTCTATCTATAGATTTGATAAAATATAATTTAAAGTATTTAGAAAATATTTTAATAAGAACTTTAAAAAAAGCTATATTAAATTATTACAATTACTAGCAGAATATTCTATTCTGTTTATATTTAAAAAGGAACAGTAAACTTAGACTATATATTAACTACTAATAGCTTAATAATATTATAATTAAAAACTGCTATCTGCTATTTTTTATTAAAAAATTATAAAATAGACTATAAAAAGTTTAATAATTTATAGTTTTAATTTTAAAAAAACTTCTAATTTTATTAAAATAAAAATAAAAAAATAAAAAACTGTTTTTAGAATATACTACAGATATTACAAATATATAATTATATTTTTCAAATTAACTAATATATTAGTATTTTTAAAGAAATAATTAACTATATTATATATAAATATTTAGACTAATTTATTATTACTTATTTTAATAATATTCTTATCTATTCTAGAAAATTTGAATAGTAAAAATAGTATATATAGATAGTACTATAGATATTCTAAAATATTAAATTTCTTGTAAAATTAGTAAAAAGTTATTTATATATTTAGAAAATTAAATATTTTAAATATATAATCAAGCTAGAATATATTAAGCTATAGAAAAATAAAATAGAAATTATCAGAAAATAGCTAATATTTCAGAATATTAAAAATATTAGATTTTTTCTTAAAATATATTAATTTCTATAAATAGTTTATTAAAAACTATAACCAGATTATATATTCCTATACAGATTTTATAAAAAACTAATTTTTTAAATAAATAATTAAAATTTAGAAAATTTTTAATAAAATTTTTAATAAAATTATTAATTATATTAATTTAAAATTTATATTATATAAAATAAATATTTATAAACTATTTAAAATTAAATTTAATATATTAGAATATATATTTAGTAAATAATTAGAATAAAAAAATAATTAAAAATATTTTAAAATTATAAATAATTTTTTAAAAAATTTAATAAACTAAAATTTAATTATAAAATTTTAAATTAAAAATTTATAATAATTATTAAAATATTTAAAAAATAATATTATTGTTTAATTATCATTTATTTAAATTATAAAAATTTAATTATATTAATAATAATTAAAATTTTAAATAAATAATAATTTAAATAAATAAAATTATATATTATAAAAAATTAGAAAATAATAAAATAAATATTTTTAATAAATAATTAAATTATTAAAATATAAATTTATAAAATATATAAAATATTTTTATTATAAATAAAAATATAAATTTTATTAATATAATAGAAAATTAAATATTATTTTTAAAATTAAATTTTTAAAATTTCTTTTTAAATAAAATAAATATATTAGAAATATGTATAATATTCCAATATTCAAATATTAAATAATTTAAATTATTTATAAAAAATTAGATAATATTAGAATTTATTAGATTTTAGAAAAAAAATTAAAAATATTTTATAAATATATATATTATAATCTATCTAATATACAGGTTACAAAGCAGCAGTACAGAAGCTATTTAGAAAGGAACTTCTGATATTTAAGATTCAATATTTAGCTACAGACTTTGATCATTTATATAATTCAGAATTAAAGTTATAACAGAAATAGATTATTTAGATTACTAATAATTTAGATAAGCTATAATAAAAGGCTGGATATATAATAATATATTTATTACTATTAGATAGATTATTGTATATAGCTTTTCAGTTGTCAATCTAAGTATTTATTTGATATATATTTGAATAGCTTTAAAAGCAGTAAGATATATATATTTAGATTTCAGTTCGTTTCTATATTCAAAGCCTGTACTTAGTACTACTCTTGTTAGTATAAACTCTTTCAGTATTTACAAATCTTCAAATTACTGCAGTACTTATCATATTTTAATAACTCTTGTTCAAGCTTAGTTCAGTATATACTCTTTAAGTAATACAGAAATATAATAGTTCTTTATATTTCTATTTTGTCTATCTGTATTTTTATTAAGGAAAAGCTAGTTAATCAAATCTAAGCTTTTATCTATTATATTAAATAGCTTTGTATTTAACAGATTTAATAGAATAAAACAATTCAGGCTTAGCAGGCTTAGCTCTAAACCAATCTTATTATTATTACTATACCTGTATATATCTAGATTATTACTAATAAAAACTACAAAATAGATAAATCTGCTATATATAATAATATTTAGAAAATATTCTTAGGATTCTTTATTTGGTATAAAGCTTATTTTATATACTATAATATCCAGTCTACTAATAAATATAAGAAAATTATTCTTGCTAGTATTTGTTTTAAGAAAGACATTTTTATTTAGTATAAACTGTTTCTATACAATTATTTAGAATATTAATATAATCTTTATATATATAATTAAATAATAAAAAATATATTTAACTTTTTTTTAGCTTTAAAAAAGCTTTTAAAAAATCTTTAATAATTCTAATAAAGAATATATTATAGCTTAATAATTTATAAAATTTAAATAAATCAAATTAGCTTTAATCTATACAATTTAATTTAAGTAATTTGTAATATAATTTTTATAAAAAAAGTAAAACTTTTATTAAATATTATTATAAAAAATTTAAAAATAAAATTAAAAATAAGATTTCTAAATAGAATTAGATTGAAGATTTTGTAATTTTTATAAATATAGCAATCTGTATTAATAACTAATTTTATAAACAGAAAATAGAAAAAGGTAAAAAGGGAGAAAGCTAAATATAAAGATTTTACTCTAATGTTAATAAGAAATATTAAAAATAGCTACAGAATTCTTACTAACTATACTATAGAATAGTTTAGAATAGTATAATCTATATTAAATTTATAAAACTAGATACTGCTATATATAGAAATAATAATAGTAATAAGCAGAATAGTAGAAATTGCTTTAATTGTAATAAACTAGATTATTTTATATAAAATTACTATTAATCTAGATAATAATAGCAATAGAAACTTATTCTAGAAATGTAATAATTTAATATTATATAAATACAAGAATCTAATTAGCTAAGCAATAATATTTTAAAAAAGCAAGTATTAGATTCTATTAATTATAGAAGCTTTAGTTAGATTTTCTGTAATAATAATAGTTACTTAATATACCTATTAAGTAAAGAAAGCTTAGAATAGTTTCTGAAAATATTAAGAAAAATTAAGTAATTAGCAATAGAAAGAAAAAGACTTATCTACAATATAATTATAAATAATAGCAATTTAGACTGTTTAGGTACTATTGAGAAGGAATAGGCTTTTAAGCAAAATAATAAAGAAAAATACTTCTTAGAATACTATAAAAAATAACAGATAGAACAATTTTTAGTATTTTTTGAAAAATTATTTTCTAATAAATAATCAGATAGCTTACTAGAATCTATTATTCTAGAAATAGATAATAAAGACTGGAGTAACTATTTAATATATAAACTCAGTTTTAAGAAATTCTTTATTTATATTCTAATCTATACTATAGATATAATATAGTATAAAAACTTCAGAATTAACTATACATACTATAAGCATTATAAGATTATATAAATTTTATATATTAGCTATAAGTATAGACTATACTTTCCAGAAAAAGTTAAATATAAATAGTTTCCAGTATAAGAGAATAGATAAATTATCTAAATTATAGAAAAAACTGATAGTAGATTTAGAAAAATTCTAGAAAGAAAAAGCTATAATATATATATTAGGCTACTAGATAATTGCTCTAAAAATTATATTAATAGAAAAACAATATAGTAGCAGTACTGAATAGTTAACTATACTATTTATATAAGTAATAAGATTTGTAATTAGTATAAAAATAAATAGCTAGAAAAAATATAAATACAGATAATAGTAAGCAAAAAAGCTAGCTTAGAAAATAGCATAATAAATTCAGATTCTAAAAAAAAAGATTAATTATAATAAATATATAGTTTATATTAGAATAAAGTATAAAAATAATATTCTAGAAAACTGCTTTGCTCTGAAAAGATTATATAGGAAAATACTAGAATACAGTATACTAGAAATTGCAAATACAATCTAGAAAAATCTTTCTGATTCAGAAAGGTTATATAGAATAAGCAACGAAAATACTATTCTAAAGATTTACTTTGATCTGAAAAAGCTATCTAAAGCTTTTAGATATTAGTAAATAATATAGCAGTAAAACAGATTATAATATAATTAAAATAGTTTCTTATATAATATAAAAAAGAAAAAATACTTAATAATATATATTATTTTTCTAAATAATATAAATAGTATAAAGACTAGAATTTATATTTGCTAGTATATTATAAAAGTATTATAAATTAAAAAAACTATTTTAAAATAATTTAAATATAAGATTATTAGAATATAATTTATATAATTATAAGACATTATTTTAGAAAGGAAAATAATTAAAATTTTTTCTATTTACAGATTTAATAAAATACAATTTAAAATATTTAGAAAATATTTTAATAAAAATTTTTAAAAAAATATTAGATTATTATAATTACTAGCAGAATACTCTATCTTATTTATACTAAAGAAAAATAGCAAATTTAGACTATACATTAATTATTAATAATCTTATAATATTATAATTAAAAACTATTATTTATTATTATTTATTAAAAAATTAAAAGATAAGCTATAAAAAGCTTAATAGTTTATAGCTTTCGATTTTAAGAAAGCTTATAATTTTATTAGAATTTAAAAAAAAAAGAAAAATAGAAAACTGCTTTTAGAATATATTATAAATATTATAAATATATAGTTATACTTTTCAGATTAACTAATATACTACTACTTTTTTAAGAAATAATTATATTGTATATAAATAATTAGATTAATTTGTTATTATCGATTTTAATAATATTCTTATCTATTCTAGAAATTTTGAATAATATAAATAGTATATACAAATAATACTACAGATATTCTAAAATGCTAAATTCTTTATAAAACTAGCAAAAAGTTATTTCTATATTTAGAAAATTAACTATTTCAGATACATAATTAAACTGAAATATATTAAGCTATAGAAAAATAAAATAAAAATTATTAGAAAATAGCTAATTTCTAAAAATATTAAAAATATCTAATTTTTTCTTAGATATATTAATTTCTATAGATAATTTATTAAAAACTATAGCTAGATTATTTATTTCTTTATAGATTTTACTAAAGAAAAACTAATTTTTTTAAAATAAATAGCTAAAATCTAAAAAGCTTTGAATAAAATTATTAATTATATTATCTTAGAATCTATATTATATAAAAAAGATTTCTATAAATTATTTAAAATTGAAACTAATATATTAGAATATATATTTAGTAGATAACTAGAATAATAAGATAATTAAAAATATTTTAGAATAATAATAATTTTTTAAGAAAATTTAATAGTCTAAAATTTAATTATAGAATTCTAGATTGGAAATTTATAGTAATTATTAAAGCTTTTAAAAAATAGCAATATTATCTAATTTGTACTAAATATCTAGTTATAATTTATTTATATTTATAATAATTAAATTCTAAATAAATAATAAGTTAGATAAGCAGAATTTCTTTTATAATTTAACTTTAAAATTGTATATTATAAAAAATTAGAAAATAGCAGAATAAATACTTTTAGCAGACAATTAAACTATTACAATATAGATTTATAGAATATATAAAATATTTTTACTATAAATAAGAATAGAAATTTTATTAATATATATAAAGAATTAAATACTATTTTTAAAATTAAATTTTTAAAAAAGAATTCTAAATAAATAATAACAAAAGAATAAGACAAATATATTAGAAACATGTATAATATTCTAGTATATAGATACTAAAAAATTAAAGCTATTTATAAATAAATTAAATAATATCAGAATCTATTAAACTTTAGGAAAAATTAAAACTATTCTACAAATGTATAATAGTTATAAAAAAATAAAATAGAATAATATAAATTCTACAGACTACTATAATTTTTACTAGTATTTATAGCTATTTAGCAATTAATTAGCTTAGATTTTATTACTAAGCTATTTTTCTTATAAAATTTTTTAACTAAAATATAATATAATAGTATTTTAGTAATAGTTTGCAGACTAAGCAAATATATATACTTTCTACTTTATAAGAGAAGTAGTACTATAGAAGAATTTGTATATATATTTCTTAGAATAATTATTACTAATTACAGTATATTAGAAAAAATTATTTTTAATAGAAATAAATTATTAATAGCTTTTTATCTATAAATAGATAAATAAATAGAATAGATAAACTAGATCTTAGAATAGTATTTATAGTACTATATTAACTATAAATAAAATAACTAGACTAATCTATTACTATTTATATAATTTGCCTATAATAGTATAAATACTAGTATAATTAGATTTAATAGATTAGTTTATAGTTAATAGTTAATTAACTAATAACTACAAACTAATATAGTTAAAATTAGTATATCTTATTAACTATACTTTTTGTAGTTAGTTTTAGTTAGTTAATTTAAAAACTGTAGTAACTAATAGTTACTACAATTAGTTAATTAGTTACTATATTAACTATAATTTTATTTTTATTAATAAAAAAAGTTATTATTATTATCAGTTTTATATACTATTTACATCTTATTTAAATAATAATTAGTTTATATATTTTAATTATTAATTTTCAATCTAATTTAATATTTCTAATAGTCTATTTATAGTTTATTTATTTATTAATAGCTTTCTTTTAAACTTAGTATTAGCTTAATCTTTTAATTATATATAGCTTATTCTTTTACTATTAGCTAAAACTTTTATCTGTCTATCTAATCTATAGGTTTCTATTTAGCTATTAGCTTGGTCTTTCAACTATCTATTCATTTAATAGCTTCCCTTTTGCTATTAGCTTAAACTTTTAACTATTTCTGTATGTAACTATTGAAAAGTATAAGTATTTATTTAATTTCTTCTTATTTCCTCCTCTCTTTTTCATCTTTACTTATTCTTTATACAATCAATATCAACTATGTCTCTACTTTATAAATCTTTTCTATAAGATTTATATTACCTATTATAGCTTCTATTTCTTCTATTACAAATCTTTCTAATTCAGAAGATAATTCGTCTTATATAGATGAATCTTCCGAACTTTCTTTTACTCAAAATAACAAAAAACTTTTAAAAAAAACTAAATCTTTCAATTATAATACTCCTGATTTTCAATTCAAATCTAATACTGATTCTAATATTTATATATTTCAAAATCACTTATTTACTTATTCTTTATTATCTATTATCGAAAATCAATACCGAAAAATGCTTATTCAATGTACTATGTAAGGTATATTTAAAATTAACTTTAATATATATACTAACTTGAAATAGATATTTATATAAAAAAGAAGAGAAAGTTAAATAATTTTAAGCTTCTAATTTTGCTTAATATTATCAATATAAGCATATTACTATTGCTTATAATAAAGAAAATAAGAAAACTTGCCAAAAAAGTAAATTAATAATTCTATTATTAATTTACTTAATATTTTTATTTAATAAGCTTTATTTTCTCTTTTTTAATTGTACTTTTAAAGCTATAACTTTAGATTTAGACTTTTCTTTCTCTTTTAGGCTTTTTGCAAACAACTATTTTCGCTTTAAAATAACTATATTTGTCATAGGCTCGATTCTATAGCTCGAGCGCTAAGGGTCTGTAGCAGTACTGTAGCAGTACTGAGCTGTTATTATATAACTAGAGCTTCGGTATCTATACAACTTAGAAAAGCTATTAAGACAGTTCTAACTAGATAATATTTCTCTTCTCTTTATAGTTAATATAACTACTAATTAGATACTTTTACAAATTAATATATAAAGATCAATTCTTTATATATATTAACTATTTTTATTCTAGAAAACTGATTAGATATATAATTTAGAAATAGCAGATAATTCTTTTTTCATATTCAATACTAATATAGAAAAGATAAGTAATTAATATACTAATTTCGAATTAAAAACAGAATAAAAATAAGCAGCTAGCAATAATAAAAAATATTAAGCTAACAAATAAATATCTAGAAATAGAAATATTTATATATAAATTTAGTATAGCAGACCTGTAATATAAAATTCTATAATTAAAATAATTTTTTTTGGAAATATTAGCAGCTATTTTTAAAAAGAAATTATTTTTACTAAAATCTAAATTTACTAACAATTGTATAATATTTATAGCTTAGTATTTAATAATAGAATATATTTTTATTATTAATAAAAACTTTATCAGAAAATTATATAACTGCTAAATATAGCTATAAAATAATTTGAATAAGAAAGTTTAAAAGTAAATTAATATTTTTTATAAAGAAAAGCTAAATAATAATTTTAATATAATAGTATTTCTTAATTATTTTAAAACCTATTATAGTAATCTGTATTGCTAGAAAAGTATTTTAATTCAATTTAAAAGATCCTATATATAAAATAAAAATACTTTTGCCTAGTTTTTGATTTGCTTTAAACAGTTTTTAGCTTAAATAGAAAGCTTATATTAGAATAATAAAATCTAAATTAATATCTTCTATACAAAACTTTTACTTTGTATTTAAAAGGCAGCTATTAGTATTAATATTAATAGATTAATCTATAGGTTTGCAGTAAATAATTATAAAAAGCTTAGAATTTAAAGCAATATATATAGACTAATTATTTAATAGCTTTATCTTTAAATAGATCTAATTAGAATAAAACTTTCTATAATAATTAAAATAAAAATACTATAATAACTAATATTATACTTATTTTAATAAACTAGAGCTAAGACAGAGATTGCAAAAAATATAGATAGAAGTAAGATAGAAATAGTAATAATAGTAGTTAATAATAATAAAGCAGCAGCTTAAATATTCTATTTTAGCTTAAACAGTTATAAAAGCTCTAATAATAAGCCTAATAGATTTCAGACAATATAAAATATAATTTAATAGAATATTTTGTAAGAAATTGCTATTTACTGCTATTATAATTCTCTATATTGCAAATTTAACTATTAGAAATTAATAAAATTTTTTTAGAGAAAAGCAAAATAATAGCAGAAAGTAATAAGCTAGAAAATACTTAGCTTCTATATAAAGTCTTCTATAGAAGCAGAAAGCTAAACCTCTATATATATCTCTATTCAGTACTAAATATGCTAGCTAGATACAGAAGCTTATAAACAGTTTAGTATTTCTAATTTCTATTTTAATAAATAATATATATTTTCTAAATATACAGATTAATATAGAATATAATTATTATTATATAATAAGTAAATATATAGTTTAGAAATTTAGCTTAAAACAGATCTGTCTATCTGGATCTTATAATCTAAATATAGTATTAAATATACTACAGAGCTACTATATTATTTATATAATTTCTTTTTAAGTTAATATTAATAGATAGAGATTTTCAGTATATATATATACAATTCTAGATCTAATCTGAAAAATAATTCTAGAATTGCTTTAAATATAATACTAATAAGTCTACTTTAATACTAAAATAAGTATATTCTATATTAGAAATATAGAGATTATAAAAGTAAAAAGCTTAATATTATAGACAGAATAAGGAAGTCTGCTTTTTCAGAACCAGTTTGTATAAAATAATAGCAGCTTTACAAAAAACTATACTTTTTACAAAGAAAAGCTAGAAACTAGAAAAGAATCTAGCTGCTAAATTACTATTAGAGATTTACAATTATACAGACTTTTTTTTTTAATAAATTGAAAGCTTTTATATTATTTTTATATAGAAGCTTTTATAATTACTATATCTGTATTAAAGCAGATAAGCAGCAAAGAATATTATTATTTCTTTAGAGCTTACTATACTTTATATCTAGAAATTAGTTATTAGAGCTGTATTAATAGGTAATAGAATTAGTAGATAAAAGATAAATATAAGTAAGCTTCTTACTAGCTATAATACTAATATTATTAGTTTGTAAAGCAGATAGAGAATAGTATTTTTATATAGACTATTATACTTTAAATAAGATTATTAAGTAAGACAGATTTCCTCTATTTCTTATTAAAAAAAAACTCTATATTCTCTATTTAAAGTATATTAGTTTACCAAACTAAATATATATTCTATATTTTACTAGATTTAGATTATAGAAAGAGAGAAATATTTAATAGCTTTTTAGATCTAGTTTAGTTTTTTCAAATAGCTAGTAATATTTTTTAGCTTAGCAAAAATACTAGCAACTTTCTAGTAATATATAAATAGTATTTTTAAAATATTTTTAATAAATTTATTATAATATATTTAGATAATTTATTAGTCTTTTTTAAGCTTATAGCAGAACTATATAAATAAAATATAAAAAATATTTTAATATTTATAAAATACTAGCTTTAATTTAAATCTAAAAAAAAATATTTTTATAATAATAAAAGTTAAATATTTAGATTTTATAATTAAAATAGAAATTAATATCTATACTAATTTTAAGAAAATCTGTATAGTCTGCAAATAAAAAGCTCTCAAAAAAGTCTGAAATATATAAAATTTTATTAGCTTTACAAATTTCTATAGAGATTTTATCTAAGATTTTTCTAATATTATTATATTTCTAATCTGTTTTTTTCAGAGAAAAGTTTCTTTCTAGTAAATAGAAAATAAGTAAAAAGCTTTTAAGTAATTAAAAAATATATTTATTATAGTATTAATTCTAATTTAGTAAAATTTAAATTTAAATATAATTATAGAAACAGACTGCTTAGAAAGTATATTAGAGAATTGTTTTTATAATATTCTAATAAGAAAATTTTATATTTAGTAATATACTATTTTATATAGTTTTTATAGATTTAAAGAAATTATATAATCTATAATTATAAGTTTTAAGTAGTTATTTTATATTTTAAAATATAATTATCTAAATTCTATAATATTTGTAGTCTGTTTATAATTCTAACTAATTATAAAAATTAAAATATTTTATAGAACTGCATTTAATTTTTAAAAGATAAGCTAAATAGGCTAAAATACTATTTCTATTTAAATTCTATTTAAAATATAAACTAGAAAAAAATACTATCTAATTAAATATTTTATCTAAATAAATATAGAATAAGCTAAAAACTAACTAATCTATAGCAATTATATTCTAATTAATATCTATTTCTATACTTTATCTATTTAAATATTATACAGAAAATATAATAATTTTTTTATAAAAAATATTCTATTTAATAAAAAATATTTAAATAGCTTATAGAATTCTAGTATAGCAGCAGATATAATATACTAATTATACTTTACTATAGTTAGAAAAAGAATAAGAAAATTTCTAAAAAAGGCAGATATAAAAAAGCAGATTACAGACTATATTCTCAATATTCCGAAAATACTCTAATATAGAAAGCAATTCTAGCTTTTCTAGTTAAAACTACTAACTATTATAATCTTATAACAAATTTATAACTTTTTTTTAATAGAATATTTAGAACAGAATATTATATTTGCTATGTTTAAAAGAAATTACTATTAGAATAATATATTATAGAACATATAAAAGTTTATTTATAATTATAATATATACTAATAGAATTGTTTTATAAAATATTTATATTAAAGCTTATTCTAACTATTTCTAATTTCAGACTAATTTTAGACTAATATTTCTATTAATTTTATAATAAAACTATTAGCAAAAGCTAATAGCCTGCAGTATTTTATAATAATTATAGACTGCTTATTAAAATATATACAGCTAGAAGCTATATATTTAATAGCAGCTAAGAAATATACAAAATATTTCTATAATATATAATAGCAATTCTATAGATATTTTTTATTAATTGTAAATAACTATAGATTAGATTAGATAGAAGTTTTCTGGTTATTATTATATAAAATAGTTAGAATTAAATAAAGACTGTCTATAGCTTATTACTCTGAAACAGATAGCAGTACTGCTAATACAGAATATACAAACTAAGAAGTTCAGAAATATCTACAGATTTTTATCTGCTTTTTACAGACTAACTAGCTAAACTATCTACCAGTTTGCTAGCTAGTTCTAAATAACTATAACTTAATAATTACAAACATTA
Source organism: Cryphonectria nitschkei (assembly GCA_006503525.1). Lineage (NCBI taxonomy): Eukaryota > Fungi > Ascomycota > Sordariomycetes > Diaporthales > Cryphonectriaceae > Cryphonectria > Cryphonectria nitschkei. The sequence goes on from LAZJ01000051.1 coordinate 108,345, forward strand.
ATTCTAACTAACTTCTAAATAAATTCAAAGTAAAAATAATTCAAAAATTATTAGTAAAAAAGATATTTTGAACTATTTCCAGAAATAGAGCTATAGCTTTTTTGAACTATTTTTGAAAAAGATCAGATCTAGTATAAGCAGCTATAGCTTATATCTAACAGAATCAGAAAACAGCTACAAACTAGCAATACTAATTAGCTATACAATTTAATATTAGAAATAAAATATAACTAAGTCTCTGTAATATTAAAACTAATTATTTAAATAAAAAGCTTAACTAGTTATACAATAAATACTAGATTATAAATATATTATTATCTTTAGTAATAATACTTAATATTCTATTAGAAATTTATTCTAATTTTTATATCGAATTTATAGAAAAAGCTATATTAAATCCATTACTATTCTAATATTAGACAGATACTAGACTAAACTTAGTTTTAGTTCTATTAGATAAAGCCTACTAGTAGAAAAGTATTATATAAAAGAAATTCTAGCTATAAAAAATATAAGAAAAAAAAGCTATAGATATTAAATTCTTATAAAATATAAAGAATATAATATACTAGAATAGCAACTTTTAAGAATAATAAAAAAGACAGAAATATTAGATAGATTCGAAGTAAGATAGAGTAATATCTATTCTAATAACAGACTAGAATTATAATAAAGAAAAAATATTAGAGAAATAGAAACTGCAATTAATTCAAATAAAGCTAAAATATTAATAATTTGCCTACAAAGAAAATAATTATATAAGACTAAACTATATACAAAATCTACTGATTCTAACTATATTAGAAATATTTCTATTCTAAAACTATCTGCCTAAACTACTAAAACAGAAGCAGAATATATACAAGATAACTAAATACTATTATCTGTACTAGAATTATAATAGCTATAATTAAAAGTTAAAGACTTATTAATACTATCTCTATTATAGAAATTATTATTGCTAATTTCAGAAAATATATAGTTTTCTTCAGGAAAGATATATTACTAATACAGATACAAGAAAGATTAGCTATAGTTAGGAAACTAGAAACAATAATTACTCTGCTAGAAACAATACAGAATCTAGCAATTATTAGAATAAAAATAAGACTAGAAAGATAAGACTATATTATATTAGCAGCTTAGAATTTGCTAATTACTAGAATAAAAATATAACTAGAAAGATAGAACTATACTGTATTAGTAGCTTAGAATCTGGTAACTACTAGAAAGAAGATAAAACTAAAAAGAGAAAACTATATTTTAAAAATAACTAGAAATTAACTAATTATTAAAATAAATATAATCTTAGCTTGTACTGCTGCTAGGCAGCTTTTTGAAATAGAATTTATTATACTTAATTTAATAGCAGAATATAGCTAGAAAGTATTATATTATAGCTTAAAAGAAAATAAAAATAGTTTAGTTGCAAACTATATCTTAGATACAATAAGTATATTTATTCTAATAATAAGCTTTTTCTATATAATATATATTCTTCTGATTGCTATCAGTTTGCTATCTATAAATAACCGCTTTAGAAACAAATTAATTCTAGAAAAAAATATAATTTAAACTTATATTTATTTAGACTATATTCTAGCTAATATTAGTTATAATATATATAATAGCAGATATAATATTATTTAGAGCAATATTCTAATTATAGAAAAAGCTAAAAAAGCAATAAAATATTAGACTACTAGAGCCAGAAGAAGAAATATTCTAGAACTGAAATAGAAATAAAATAAGTATAGCTATATAAGTTGATTTAGCTAAAACAATAGCAGATAGAGTACTAAAAAGTTTCTGCTTTACAATATTTCTAGCTTTATAAAACTAGCAATATACAGTACACTACATACACTACTTACAGGTAGAGCAAGCTTTTCAGTTAAAAATAGTATTAATATATTTTACAGTAGATACTATAATATAGCTACTATATACAGCTAGATACTGTAGCCAGATATTTGTATAATACAGAATAAAAAAGTTTGCAAATTTGTATAATATTTAGTTATAACAAGTACAGCTTCCCTAGCAATATATATAAAATGTATTACAGCCTAGTTAATAGTTAATAAAGCTATTTTCTATAAGCTAACTCTAGTATAGAGTATAGAATATATTAATCTGCTTAGAAAACTAAGTATTTTTGTTATTAGAATTACTTTAAACTAGATAGAATCTAATAGTATAGTAGCTCTGAAATAAATTATATTAATAACAGATATAATATAATACTGAATTGTCAATATATAGAGAATAAATATAATTAGAAAGATATATTTTTAGATTCTTATAGAAATTATTATTATAACTGGAAGAATTACTATTAAAAGCATTAGCAGCTGCAATACTAGTATTACTATAACAAAGATTATCTATTATATATCTGTAGAATTAGCAACAAAGATATATTATATAGAAGAGAGTTATATTTACTATTATTAAAACAGAAAAGAATAGAGAATAAATAGAATACAAGTCGGATTATAGATAGGAATAGGTTAAAATAGATTGTATAGATAGTAGTATAGACAAGAAACTGAAAATAGAAAAGAAAAGAGTCAGAATAAGATACAAACAAGATCAAAGTACGAAAAAGACAGGACTGAATATCTATACAAGAAAAAGCAAATTAAATTCGAATTAATACAGATAGAATATTGAAATAAAACAAAGCAGAAAGTATATAATTACAGAAAAGGTAGCAGATTAAGCAAAAAGTAGTACAGAAAAAGGATCTAGAAAAGAAAGAAAAAAGAATATATTAACAGAAAAAGATAAAAGCCTGAAATTAATAAGCTAGCAGATTAAAAACAAATCAGATTATATGTTATAACCCATCCAACATGCAGGTCACAGGAACAGGCCCCGCCAGCAAGGAACTAGGTATCACGACCCAACGTCGGACAAACTATCAGGATTACGTAATCAAGAATTAGAGTTAGATATATTGGATATATTGGATCAGTAATATATCTAACATATTCGGATATGTTAGATCAGCAATATATCTGGGTAATCTATACTGAAGAACCAGGTATATAAAGGTTCATACTTTCTACTGTCAGATAGATTTCCTTCAGATAGTTCTTCAGTTATCAATCTAAGTATTACTTTGCAATCTAAAGCCAAAGCTACATATCTTATCGTAATAGCTCCAAAGGCAAACAACCTATATATACAACAAAAACCCCTACAAGTAAATAATATTGTTCAGATAAGGAATTCTATAGCATTATATTGCTAATATAAACAAACAATAAGTTACAGGTATACCTAAGTTAGGTATTTAAGTATGTAATCATTACATTTTGATAACTCTTGTTTAATACAGTCTATAAATACCTGTTACATAATACTATACATTCAGGTTCTTGAAAGAAAGAAAATATCAGTAATAGATTCTACCTTTAATACCTAAAAAAGATAGCAGATTTTTCAGAATATTATTAACTAATTCCAGTATATAATTAACTAATTTGCTATATTTTAAGAATAATAGAAACAGTATACTGCTATTATTAACTATTAGGAAATTATTATTTATTAGTTACAGAATAAACTAGCTAGTAATATAATAAATATTTCTAGAATATTATAAATTGCTCTAATTATTATTAGTTATATTTATAAATTAGATAAATCTAATATTTTCAGAAAATTTCAAAATAAATTCTAAAAATTTCTTATTTAGTATAAAGTATACTTTATATACTACAAAGAATAATTTAGATAAAAAAAAGAGAAAATTATATTAGCAGGAATAAAGCTTGAAAAGCAAGTATTTGTATAGTACAAACTAAGTTTCCGAAACTATATAGAGTATCTATAAGATCTAGATATACAAAAGGAAAGTATTCGTACTATATTTGATATTTTCGAAAGCTTTGAAAAGGCAATCTGCAATACTTTTAGCAATTCTGACAAACAGAGAGAAGTTGCTAAGCAACTTATAGATTTCCGACAGACTAAATTAGCATTATTCTATACTTCAGAATTCAAACAGCTAGCTTTACAGCTATTTTAGAAAGAAAACAAATTTATTAAATACTATTATTAAAAATTCAAAGATTATATTAAAAATAAAATCTATAAATAAGATTAGCTAAAGATTTTTAATAAATTTACTGCAAATACAGTACAGATTAATAAATATTTCTATAAAAAAAACAGTAATAAAAAAAAGGAAGCTATTAGCTAAATATATTATAGAGATACTAATCTAATATTAGAAGAAAAGTCTAAAGAAAAGAATAATATAATAATTGTAGAAGCTAACAGTCTATAGCTTATAGAAAAATAATATATACAGAATCTATAAAACTAGATATAGCTGAAAGAATATCTAATAATAATAAAAATATTGAATATTATAATTATAGTAAGAAAAGATATTTTGCTAGAGAATATAGGTTTAAGAAATAAGAAGAATTCAGAAAAATATCTAAATTTTGCTAGTTTAATATTGCTAAACAAGAAAATAATATCTCTATATAGCAAGCAAATATTATATAAAAGGAGGAAAAAGTACTGTATATCTGTATGCAAATATACTGCAAAAAACAAGCTTAATAATAAGAATTGTAACGATTATATACCTAAGTTCCTGACTTGGGTGTACCTGTAACTTGTCATTTATTTATATTAGCAATATAATGCTGTAGAGTTCCTTACCTGAACAATACTTATTTACTTGTAGAGATTCTTGTTATATATATAGATCGTTTGCCTTTAGGGCTATTACGATAAGATGTATAGCTTTGGCATTAGATTGCAAAGTAATACTTAGATTGACAGCTAAAGAACTATCTGAAGGAAATCTATCTAACAGCAGGAAACGTAAACCTTTATATACTTAGTTCTTCAGTACAGACTGTATCTGCTGCTAACAATAGTTACAGTCTGGGATATTATCAATAGGACTGCTTACAGTCTTTGCAGTTTATTCCTGTTTAGGTATCTTTCTTTCTGTAACTCTAACTCTGGATTATATAATTCTAATAGTTCTTTACATATTCTGACCCTGCAGGTTCTTATCAGCCTGCTTCTGTAACCCTTCTGGTATTGGTACTGTTAGTTTATAATATTATCTTCTTTCTGTAGTCTTTCGTTCTGAAAATCCTTCTGTAAGTTATTCCTTGTTCTGGTAGTATTGATTATATCTTTCTAATTCGTTATAATTTCTAGAGTTACGAAATCTCGTTATAAAAAGACAGAGCAGAATGCTTTTTTTTGGCTTGCTACTTTTTCTCGTTATTCTATTATACCTTCCTGTTCCTATTGTAAGGACTATTAGGTACTTTGCTTAGCTTCTGAGGAAGATTTATTGTATTGTACGGAATATATTCGGAATAAGTATAGCAACTGCAATATATATAGTCTTACTCCAGTACAAATACAGAAAATTGTTATACAGTATTTGAAGGTTAAGGCTGAATTGGATACTGCTAAAAAAAAGGTAATATTAGTAAATACGAAGATATCCTGTTTGTATAAGCAGTATCGTTTGTAGGCTGAGAAGATAGTATATACTGTTTATTGTAATTTAGATACTATTGAAGAGCTGGATTGTATAGAAGCAGAGAAGGCTGAGGCAGAGTATTATACAGCTGCTGAGGCTAATCAGAGTATAGAAGAGCTAGTTCCTGCTAGTTCTTTGCCTGAAAATTTTAAGTTTTTTTCTTAGGTAATCTTGGATCTGTCTTTGCTTAAAAGTTTTGATTTTTCTGCTTTTTTATCTAAAAAGGTATTTTCTGTATTTTAAGGTTTATTCTATCTTTCTAATTCTAATATTCTATTCTTTATTCTCTTTGCTAACTTTATATTTTTAATCTAGTTTATTCTTAGATTCTGTTATTTTATTATTTAATAAGGTATTCTGTTTTAGTAGCTTTCTGTCTATAATTGTAGATTCTTCTGATTTTCCAGTAAATTGTATAATATTCTTTAATCAATTCTGGATTGAAATTTGCTAGTTTTTCCTATATATTTTCGCTGTAATTATATTTTTGCTATTTAATAAGGTATTGCTATTCTTTTCTTCGTTTTCTTAAACTAAAGATTTTTCAATATTGAATTTATCTTTATTATATTCTAATTCTTTATTCTATATTACTAGCATATCTAGATATACTAGTTTAAGCAGTAAAATGTAAAATATTAGATATATTTTTATTTTTTATAGTAGTTTGAATTTATAGTTAATATCTGATTGTTTTTCTTTAATTCTGAATAGTCTGAATTTTTTATAGTTTAATTTTTTATTTGGTTGCTTAGATTTGATATTTTTATTAAGTAGGTAGATTTTATTTTCTTTCTGTAAGTAAGGTTTTTTAATTTTTTTCTTGTTAGCTTGAATTATTATATTAATTGTAACTTTTTTCAGTTCTTTCTAAATTTTAGTTTCTAAATTCTTAATAATTTTAATCCTTTTTTCTGCTATAGATATTATTATTTCTAGCAGTACTTTATAGTAAGCTATTAATTATTGTCTATATAATATATAAAATAGTAATTCTTTTGTAATTAATATAATTATATTATTATATACAAATTATATTAAAAATAGATAGCTAATTTAATTATTCTGTTTCTAGTTAATATAGTATTAAAAGTATATTTCAATAATTTAGTTAATTTTTTCTATTTGTCTGTCTATTTATAGGTAAAAAGCTATTAATATTCTGTATTTGGTTCTGAATGTTTTTATAAGTAAAATCTAGAAGTTTAAACAGAACTTTCTGTTTCTGTCAGAAATAACTTCTTCTAGTATTCTGTATTGTATAATAATAATTTATAGGAATATATATACAAGTTCTTCTGTAATGCTTGCTTCCTTATATAGAATGAAATAGCTGTATTTGCTTAGTCAGTATATTACTATTAAAATATTATTATATAGTATATTAGTTAAAGATTTTCGAAATAGCAGTAGCTTAGTAATAAAGTTTAAGCTAATAGATAATTAAATAGTTTTAAATACTAGTAAAAAGTATAGTAATCTATAAGATTTGTATTATTCTACTTTGTTTTTCCTATAATTTTTATATTATTATAGGATTTTTTTAATTTTTATTTTAAAATCTAAAAGATTCTAGTATCTTTTTATTTAGTTATAAATTGCCTGTATTTCCTAATAACTATATACTAGTATATTGTATACTTTTTTAATATACTTATCTTATTTCTTTTTAGTTATATTTTAGAGATATTTGCTTTTACAATTAATTCTTATAATTATATTAATTTCTCTAGTTTATATTAGATTTTCTTCTTTATTCTTATTAAATAATATCTATTTCTGTAGTATTTCTATTAATATATAGTCTAATCTTCTGCTAAGTATATCTATATATATATTTTTCTTTTTCTAGATATAGATAATTTTAATATCGAACTGTAATATAAATTCTGCCTATTAGACTTGTTTTTTATTAAAAACTTTTATTATTATAAATATTATTAGATTCTTGTAATCTATAAATACTTTTACTATATATTTTGTACTAATCAAATAGTACTTTTATTTCTAGAATATATATACTATAGCTATAAGTTTCTTATTAGAAATTCTGTATTATGCTTCAGGTTTTTTAAGTTTCTAGCTAAAGTATATAATAAGATATAGCTTGCCTTCTGAGTCTTATTGTATAAAATCTTCTCCGATTGTATAGTCTAATACATTAGTATATATTTCGAATTTCTTGTTCGGATCTGCTTTCTGCAGTATTAGTACTTTGAAAAATTTGTTTTATAATTTTTAGAATATTTCTTCCTATTCTTTATTCTATATAAATAGTATATCCTTCTTTGTAAAATTTGTTAGAAATTGTATAATTTTTGTATAGTTATTAATAAACTGTTAATAATAATTATAATATTTTTGAAAAGCTCTGATATTCTTGATATTTTATAGTCTAGGCTAATTCCTGATTGCTTTGAATTTGTTATTCTGTATTTATATTTTCTTTAGCTTGATTGTATATCTGAAATAGTTAATCTTTATTATTTTCTAGTAATATTTCTAGAAATCTACTAATAGTTTAGTATTCTATAATTGCTATAATACTATTCTAATATACTGACAGTATTTCTTTAATATTTTCGAGAAAATAAGAATATTATTAAGATAAGCAATAATAAAGTAGTCTAAATATTCTTGTAAAATATAGTTAATAAGTTTCTAGAAAAAGACAGATATATTAGTAAGCCTAAATAGTATAACTAAGTATTTGTAATACCTATAGTATATTCTGAATACTATTTTCTATTCTTCTTTTTTTTTTATTCTAATAAGATTATATACTTTTTTGAAATTGAATACTGTAAATATTATAGCTTTTTATAGTCTATTTTGTAATTTTTTTATAAACAGAAATAGATACTGATTTTTGATTATAATATTGTTAAGCTATCTATAATTAATATATAATTATAGCTTACTATTTTTCTTTAGTATGAATAGAATTAGATATTTTGCTAGTAATTTTAATAGTTATATATAATCCTTTTTCAAGTTTTTATCAAAATACTTTTTGAATATTTTTAGTTATTCTTTATCTAATTTATAGATAGTTAAAAACTTGGATTGCTGTTCTAGTTGTAAGAATATTTTGTAATTAAAATTGCTATATTCTGGAAACTCTATTTCTAGCTTATTCTGGAAAAGCTTATAAAATTCGTAGTATTCTGCTAGTATACTATTAAATTAGCTTATTAATTCTTTATTGCTATTTATTATACAGTTAAATAGTAAAAAGTATTATTAAATATTGTATTTTATTTATTATATTTATCTGATAAAAAGACTATTTTGTATAATACTACTTTTTATTTATATAACTATTAATTTGTTCTTGCTTTGTATTATAAAAACTGAATTTATTATAATCTTTCTCTATAAGCTATTATTATTCCTTATTAACAATTTGGAAGTATATATAGATTTATTTAAACTAAGAATTTTTTCTTGTTATTTAGCAGTCAAATCTAATTCTATACTCTTAATTGCAATCCTTTTCTGAAATATAGTATTATTCTATAAAATCTGGCTAATAATCTAATCGATTCAGAAATTATTAGCCTTTAGCTATATCTGTAATATCCAATATAAAAAAAGTAATATATTTCTGTACTTTAGTATTAAGATAATTAGTCTTTTATTGTATTTTTCTGTTATTATATTCTACTTTTTTTCTGTCTATAGCTGCTAATTAGTAAATTTTCTGTTTAAACTTCTAGAATATATTATTTCTATTTACTATTTGTAGTAATATAAAGTTCCTTTAGATACTACTGTCTATTAGTATGCTATATTTCTTTCTATTGATTCGAATTGTAAGTTTAATTTAGAGAAATTCAGATATATTATTTTCTGCTGTATATAGAAACCTTTTTTATTCTAGTTAATTATTATTCTTTATAGCTAATTCTTGCCTTTTAGATTCTTTACTGCTTATTAAGCTGTATAAGCTGCTTATTATACTAGTCTGCAGGCTTTTTGCTGTTTTGAGAATTCTGATTGTAATTCGAGGTCTGTTTCTTCCTTGTCAGCTACTCTTTCTGCTAGAAGTAATACTGTCTTATCTTTTTTCCGGATAACTTTCTATATTTCAATATAATCCAGAAACCTATTATACTATATCTATACTTTTTATTCTATATATATTTTGTATAGTAGTCTGTAGTACTCTTTATAATTATTAGGCTTCAGTATACATTTTATATAGTATCCAGATTCTATAAATATAGCTGTATATTCTAATTGGATTTATCTGATCTTAAAGTATTATATTTCTTTCTTTGTAACTGTAATAATTAATTATTTCTCTTTTCGGTTAGAAAACTAGTTATTTTGTACCTTTTCGTATAAGTAAGTTGTACAGTTTGCAAAAATATATAAGATCTATAATAAGTTCTTATAATACCTTTCTGCAGAGAATAGCTATTTGTTTTTCTATAGCTAGACTATCTATTTCGTATATGCAATTCTTCCTTATATATCTCTGAATATAGTTTCTAGTATATAGAATATTGCTTCAAGTTCGTTGACTTTTTCTTTGTATATTATATCCTGGAATTTCTTTTTATAGAGTATATTTTTCTATATATTATTTACCTTTTATTTAGCTTTCTGCTATTGTTCTATACTTAAGGCTGTATTATTGCTAGATATATTGCTAAGTATTTTTAATATCTACTATCTGCTAGAAAACTATCTTGTAGCATACTTATTATTTAAATATATTAAGCAAGAATTATTAGTATATACAGTCTATAATTTGCTTTTATAATCTGAATCTGATATTTCTTTAGATAATTAATTAGCTTATATAGTTCTGTAATATAGTAAGCATTATATATAATAGTAGCATTTCTGTTATTAAGCTTATTTTTTACAGTATACCTGTATACAGATATATAGTATTTCTTTTTCTTTTTATATAATATTTGCTTGTTATATAGAAGTATTATTTTCTTGTTTAGTAATATTAAACTAGTAAGGTTTAGATATTTTCCTGAATTCTCTTTATTTCTTAAATCTGTATTCTCTAGCAAAGTATCCTTTTTTATTATAGTTATAATATTTAATATTCTTATTATTATTAAATATTCTTTTAGCTATATCTAGTTCTATAGATTCTGTATATATTATTTTTCTGTATACTATAGACTGTTAGCTTTTATAATTATTATATTATCTTTTTTCTTAGATTTTTCTTCTAATATTAGATTAATATTTCTATAATATATTTAGCTAATAGCTCCTTTCTTTTTATTACTATTCTTTTTTATAGAAATATTTATCGATTTATATAATATTTACAGTAAATTTATTAAAAGTTTCTAGCTAATCCTATTTATAGATTTTATTTTTAATATAATCTTTAAATCTTTAGTAATAGTATTTAATAAGCTTATTTTTTTTCTAAAATAGCTATAAAACTAGTTATTTAAATTCTGAAATATAGAATAATACTAATTTAGTCTGTTAGAGACTTATAAATTGTTTAGCAACTTTTTTCTGTTTGTCAGAATTGCTGAAAATATTGCAGATTGCTTTTTCAAAGCTTTCGAAAATATTAAATATAGTATAGATACTTTCCTTTTGTATATCTAGATTCTGTAGATATTCTATATAATTTTAGAAGCTTAGTTTATATTATATAAATACTTGCTTTTCAAGTTTTATTTCTATTAATATAATTTTTTCTTTTTTTTATCTAAACTGTTCTTTATAATATACAAAATATACTTTATACTGAATAAGGAATTTTTAGAATTTGTTCTAAGATTTTCTGAAAATATTAGATTTATCTAATTTGTAAATACAGCTAATAGTAACTAGAGCAATTTGCAATATTCTAGAAATATTTATTATATTGCTAGCTAGTTTATTCTGTAACTAACAAATAATAATCTTCTAACAGTTAATAATAATAGTATACTGTTTCTGCTGTTCTTAGAGTATAGCAAATTGATTAGTTATATACTAGAATTAGTTAATAATATTCTGAGAAACCTGCTATCTTTCTTAGGTATTAGAGATAGAGTTTATTGCTGATATTCTTTTTCTTCTAAAAACCTAAATATATAGTATTATATAACAGATACTTGTAGACTGTATTGAATAAAAGTTGTTAAAATATAACGATTATATATCTAAATATCTGATTTAGATATAGCTGTAATTTGTTATTTGTTTATATTAGCAATATAATACTGTAGAGTTCCTTATCTGAATAATACTATTTATATATAGAGATTTTTATTGTATATATAGATTGTTTGCCTTTAGAGCTATTATAATAAGATATATAGCTTTAGCTTTAGATTGTAAAGTAATATTTAGATTGATAATTGAAGAACTATCTGAAAGAAATCTATCTAATAATAGGAAATGTAAATCTTTATATATTTAGTTTTTCAGTATAGATTGTAACAATTGATAGCAATAGTTGCAGTCTGAAGTAATATCGATAGGACTGCTTACAGTCCTTATAGTCTACCTCTGTTCTTCTAGTAATTTTAACCCTGGATTTATATAATTATAGTTATCCTTCTTTTGATATGTTCTAACTCTGCAGGTTTCTGTTGGCCTGTTCCTGTGACCTTGTCCGGTGTTGGTACTGTTGGTTCATAACAATTAGATTCGACTGCTAAACGACGAGAAGGAATCCTCAGTTCAAGTAAATCTATATATATCTCTAAATTGTTAACAAGGAATAATAATAGCTTATAGAGAAAGATTACAACAAACTTAGTTCTTACAATATAAAGCAAGAATAAACTAATAGTTATACAAATAAAAAGTAGTTGTAACAATCACACACCTAAGTGCCTGACTTAGGTATAGCTGTAACTTGTCATTTGTTTATATTAGCAATATAATACTATAGAGTTCCTTACCTGAATAATATCTTTTATTCGTTAGTTCTTATTATATATATAGATTATTTATCTTTAAAGCTATTACAATAAAATGTATAGCTTTAGTATTAGATCTCAAAATAATATTTAAATTAATAACTGAAAAACTATCTAAAAGAAATCTATCTAATAATAGAAAATATAAACTTTTATATACTTAGTTTTTCAGTTCTGAATTATCTAACTATATTTCTAGTTTATATAATTAGTTTTAAAAATCAGTTAATTATATATATAATCTATATAATTATACTAATAATTCTAATTCTTAATTATATAATTATAAATATTTTCTTCTAATATATTCTAATTCTGCTAGTTTTTATTAGCCTATCTTTATAACTTTCTATCTAGTATTAATACTATTAATTTATAATATTATTTTCTTTCTATAATCTTTTATTCTGAAAATTTTTTTATAAATTATTCTTTATTCTAGTAATATCAATTATATCTTTCTAATTTATTATATCAAACAGAATTAATAAGTCTTATATCTGCAAACTTTCTCTTTATCCGAAAAATATCTAGAACCAGAATCTTTTAGTTTCCTATTTTTTAGAAAATTTTATTAAAATATTTTTTTATTCCTTTTATAAAAATTATAATCTTGATTTCTGTAAAGTATTGCCTACTAATTCTTTTTACTGTATTAAATATATTTATTTTAGCTATTCTAAATATAATGTTTTAAGCTTTTTTTCTAAAAAGCTCTATAATATTACTATTCAGTATTGCAAGTTAGAAGATAAGATTAAGAAGAAGGAAATTGAATTCTTTTATTTATATTAGCAGAAATAATTATAATCTAAGAAGATAAAATATACTTTATATTATAGTATTATTTAGATAAAGGAGCTGGATTGTATAGAGGCAGAGAAGGCTGAAGCAGAATATTGTACAGCTGCTGAGGCGAATTGAAGCGTAGAGAAGCTGGTTTCTGCTGGTCTTTTGCCTGAAAATTTCGAATCCCTTTTTCAGGTAAACCTGGATTCGTCTTTGCTTAAAAGCTTCGATTTTTCTATTCTTCTGTCTGAAAAGGTATTCTTTATACTTTAAAGTTTATTTTATCTTTTTAATTCTAATATTCTATTCTTTATTCTATTTATTGATTTTATATTTTTAGTCTAGTTTATTTTTAAATTTTATTATTCTGCTATTTAATAAAATATTCTGTTTTAGTAGTTTATTATTTATAGTTATAGATTTTTCTGATTTTTTAGTAGATTATATAATATTTTTTAATTAATTTTAGATAAAGATTTGCTAGTTTTTTCTATATATTTTCATTATAATTATAGTTTTACTATTTAATAAAATATTGTTATTCTTTTCTTTATTTTTTTAAGCTAAGAATTTTTTCGATTTTAAATTTGTTTTTATATTCTAATTTTTTATTCTGTATTAGTAGTATATCTAGATATACTAGTTTGAGCAGTAAAATATAAAATATTAGATATATTCTTATTTTTTATAGTAGTTTGAATTTGTAATTAATATCTAATTGTTTTTTTTTAATTCTGAATAGTCTGAACTTTTTATAATCTAATTTTTTGCTTAATTATTTAGATTTAATATTTTTATTATATAGATAGATTTTATCTCTTTTCTGTAGATAAGATTTTTCAATTTTTTTCTTATTTGCTTATATTATTATATTAACTGTAATTTTCCTTAATTTATTTTAAATCTTTTATTCTAATTTCTTAATTTTAGTAGCTCTATTTTCTATTACTAATACTATTACTTCTAGTAATACTTTATAGTAAGCTATTAATTATTATTTATATAATATATAGAATAGTAATTTCTTTATAATTAATATAATTATACTATTATATACAAATTATACTAAAAATAGATAGCTAATCTAATTATCTTATTCCTTATTAATATAATATTATAAATATATTTTAATAATTTAATTAACTTTTTCTGTTTATTTATCTGTTTATAGATAAAAAGCTGTTAATATTCTGTACTTAGTTCTGAATACTTTTATAAGTAAAGTCTAGAAGTTTGAATAGAATTTTCTATTTCTATTAGAAATAATTTTTTCTGGTATTCTGTATTATATAATAACGATTTGTAGAAATATATATATAAATTCTTCTGCAGTACTTATTTCTTTATATAAGATAAAATAGCTATATTTACTCAGTCAGCATACTACTACTAAAATACTATTATATAGTATATTAGTTAAAGGTTTTTGAGATAGTAGTAGCTTGATAATAAAATCTAAGCTGATAAATAACTAAACAGTTTTAGGTACTAGTAGAGATTGTAGCAATCTATAAAGTTTGTATTGTTCTGCTTTATTTTTTCTGTAATTATTATATTAATATAAAATTTCCTTAATTCTTGCTCTGAAACCTGGAAAATTTCAGTATCTTTATATTCAATTGTAAATTGCTTGTATTCCTTGATAACTATATGCTAGTATACTGTATATTTTTTTAATATATTTATTTTATTTTTCCTTAATTATATTCTAAAAGTATTTATCTTTATAGCTGATTTTTGTAATTATATTAATTTCTCTAGTTTATATTAAATTTCTTTTTTTATTTTAATTAAGCAGTATCTATTTCTATAATATTTCTGCTAGTAAGTAGTCTGATTTTCTGCTGAATATATCTGTATATATATTTTCCTTTTTTTAGATATAGGTAATTTTAATATTAAACTGTAATATAAATTCTGCTTATTAGATTTATTTTTTATTAAAAATTTTTATTATTGTAAATATTATCAGATTTTTATAATCTGTAAATACTTTTACTATATATTTTATACTAATTAAATAGTATTCCTATTCTTTGAATATATATACTATAGCTATAAATTCTTTGTCTGGGATTCTGTATTATATTTTAGGTCTATTAAATTTCTTGCTAAAATATACAATAAAGTATAGCTTGCCTTCTGAATCTTATTATATAAGATTTTCTCTGATTGTATAGTCTAATATATTAGTATATATTTCGAATTTCTTATTCAGATCTGCTTTCTATAATATTAGTACTTCGATAAACTTGTTTTATAGAATCTAGAATACTTTTTTCTATTCTTTACTCTATATAAACAATATATTTTTTTTTATAAGATCTGTTAGAGATTATATAATTTTTGTATATTTGCTAATAAACTATTAGTAATAGTTGCAGTATTTTTGAAAAGTTCTAATATCTTTAATATTCTGTAGCTAAAGCTAATCTCTAATTGCCTTGAATTTGTTATTCTATATTTGTATTTTTTCTGGTTTAATTGTATATCTGAAATAGTTAATTTTTATTATTTTCTAGTAATATTTCTAGAGATCTACTAGTAGTTTAGCATCTTGCAGCTGCTGCAGTACTATTCTGACGTACTGTCAGTACTTTTTTAATATTTTCAAGAAGATAAGAATATTATTAAAGTAAGTAATAATAAAGTAATCTAAATATTCTTGCAAAATATAATTAATAAGTTTCTAGAAGAAAGCAGATATATTAGTAAGCCTGAATAGTATAACTAAATATTTATAATAACTATAGTATATTCTGAATACTGTTTTCTATTTTTTGCCTTTTTTTATTTAGATAAGATTATATACTTTTTTAAGATTGAATACTATAAAGATTATAGCTTTTTGTAGCCTATCTTATAATTCTTTTATAAGTAGGAATAGATACTAATTTTTGATTGTAATATTATTAAACTGCCTATAATTAATATATAGTTATAGTTTGCTGTTTTTCTTAGATATAAATAGGATTAGATATTCTGCTAGTAATCTTAATAATTATATATAATTTTTTTTCAGATTTTTATTAAGGTACTTTCTAAATGTCTTTAATTGTTCTTTATCTAATCTATAAATAGCTGAAAATTTAGATTGCTGTTTTAGTTATAAAGATATTTTGTAGTTGAAGTTGCTATATTCTAGAAGCTCTGTTTCTAGCTTGTTCTGGAAAAGCTTATAAAATTTATAATACTTTGCTAGTATACTATCAAATTAGCTTATTAATTCTTTATTGCTATTTATTATACAGTTAAATAGTAAAAAGTATTATTAAATACTATATTTTGTTTTTTTTATTTGTCTGATAAAAGAATTACTGTATATAGTACTATTTTTTATTTATATAACTATTAGTTTGCTTTTGCCTTGTATTGTAAAAACTGAGTTTGTTATAATTTTTCTCTATAAGCTACTATTATATTTTGTTAACAATTTGGAAGTATATATAGATTTATTTAAACTGAAAGCTTTTTCTTATTATTCAGCAGTCAAATCTAATTCTTTACTTTTAATTACAATCCTCTCTTAAAGTATAGTATTATTCTATAAGATTTAGCTAGTAATCTAATTAATTCGGAAATTATTAGCCTGTAGCTAAAAAATGCCTAAAATCAGCTTGTATTTTGCTGTATCTATAATATCTAATATAAGAGGTATAGTATATTTTTGTATTTCGGTATTGAGATAATCAGTTTCCTGTTATATTTTTCTATTATTATACTCTACTCTTTTTCTGTCTACAGCTGCTAATCAGTAAGTTTCCTATTTAAACTTCTAGAATATACTATCTCTATTTACTATTTATAGTAATATAAAGTTCTTTTAAGTACTATTATCTAACAGTATACTATATTCCCTTCTATTGATTTGAACTGTAAGTTTGATTTGGAAGAATTCAGATATATTGCTTTCTGCTGTATATAAAGACTTTTCTTGTTCTAGTTAATTGCTGTCCTTTACAGCTAATTCTTGCCTTTTAGGTTCTTTGCTGCTTGCTGAGCTGTACAAGCTGCCTGTCGTGCTAGTCTGTAGGCTTCTTGTTGCTTCGAGGATTCTGGTTGTAGTTTGAAGTCTGTTTCTTCTTTGTCAGCTGCCTCCTCTGCTGGAAATCGTACTGTCTTATCTTCTTCCTGGATAACTTTCTATATTTTGATATAGTCTAGAAATCTGTTATATTATACCTGTATTTTTTATTCTATATATATTCTATATAGTAGTCTGTAGTATTTTTTGTAGTTATCAGAGTTTAGTATATATTCTGTATAATAGCCTAATTCTATAGATATAGCTGTATATTCTGACTGGATCTGCCTAATTTCGAAGTACTATATTTCTTTTTTTGTAACTGTAATAATTAGTTATTTCTCTTTTCAGTTAGAAAACTAGTTATTCTATACTTTTTTGTATAGGTAAGTAATACAGTCTGCAAAAATATACAAAATTTATAATAAATCCTTATAATACTTCTCTATAGAAAATAATTGCTTGTCTTTCTATAGCTAAATTATCTATTTTGTATATACAATTCTTCTGTATATATCCTTGAATATAGTATCTAGTATATAGAATATTATTTCTAATTTGTTAGTCTTTTCCTTGTTTGTTATATTCTGAAACTTTCTTTAGTAAAGTATAATCTTCTATAATTTTTCTACTTTTTATTTAGCTTTTTGCTATTATTCTATACTAGAAATTGTATTATTGCTAGATATATTACTAAATATCTTTAATACTTTTTTTCTACTGAAAAACTATTTTATAGCTTGTTTATTACTTAAATATATTAAGCAGAAATTATTAGTATATATAGTCTACAATATGCTTTTATAATCTGAATCTGATATTTCTTTAAATAATTAATTAGCCTGTATAGTTTTTTAATATAGTAAGCATTCTGTATAGCAATAATATTCCTTTTGCTAAGCCTGCTTTTCGTAGTATACTTGTATATAGATATATAATACTTCTTCTTTTCTTTGTATAATATTTGCTTACTATATAGAAGTATTGTTTTCTTGTCTGGTAATATTAAACTGGCAGGGTTTAGATACTTTTCTGAATCCTTTCTGCTTTTTAGATCTGTATTCCCTAGCAAAGTATTCTTTCTTTCTGTAATTATAATATTTAATATTTTTGTTATAAAATATTCTTTCTGCTATATCTAATTCTATTAGTTCTGTATATATTATTCTTCTGTAGACTGTAGTCTATCAGCTCCTATAATTATTATATTATCCTTTTCTTTAAACTTTTTATTCTATATTAGACTAATATTTCTATAGTATACTTAGCTAATAGCTTGCCTCTTTATACTATTATTCTCTTTTATAGAAATATTTATTAATTTATATAATATCTGCAGTAAATTTGCTAAGAGTTTCTAGCTAGTCTTATTTATAGATTTTATCTTTAATACAATCTTTAAATCCTTAGTAATAGTATTTAATAAGCTTATTTTCTTTCTAAAGTAGCTGTAAAGCTAGCTATTTAAATTCCAAAGTATAGAATAATACTGATTTAGTCTGTCAGAAGCTTATAAATTGTTTAGCAATTTCCTTTTATTTGTCAGAATTGCTAAAAATATTACAAATTGCCTGCTTAAAGCTTTTAAATATATTGAATATAGTTTGAATACTTTCTTTTTATATATTTAGATCTATAAAGTATTCTATATAGTCTCAGAGACTTAGTTTATATTATACAAGTATTTGCTTTTCAAGCCTTATTCCTGCTAATATAACCTTTTCTTCTTTTTATCTGAACTGTTCTCTATAGTATACAAAATATACTTTATATTAAGTAAAGAATCTTTGGAATTTATTCTAAAATCTTCCAAATATATTAGATTTATCTAGTTTGTAAGTACAGTTAACAGTAATCAGAAAAAAAGCTTGCAATATTCTAGAAGTATCTATTATATTGCTAGTAAAGTTATTCTATAGCTAATAAATAATAACTTCCTAGCAGTTAATAATTATAGTATACTGCTCTTATTGCTCTTAAAATATAATAAATTAGTTAGTTATATACTATAGTTAATTGATAATATTCTGGAAAATTTACTATTCTTTCTGAATACTAGAAGTAGTATCTATAGTTAATATTCTTTTTCCAAAAAATCTAAGTATAGAATATTATACAACAGGTACTTGTAGACTGTATTGAATAAGAATTGTCAAAATGTAATGATTATATACTTAAATACCTGATTTGGGTATAGCTGTAACTTATCGTTTGTTTATATTAGCAATACAATACTGTAGAGTTCCTTACCTGAACAATATCTTTTACTTATTAGTTCTTATTGTATATATAGATTGTTTGCTTTTAGAGCTATTACGATGAAATGTATAGCTTTGGCATTAGATTTCAAAGTAATACTTAGATTGACAACTGAAGAACTATCTGAAGGAAATCTATTTAATAGTAGGAAACGTAAACCTTTATATACTTAGTTCTTCAGTTCTGAATTATCTGACTATATTCCTAGTTTATATAGTTAGTTCTGGGAGTCGGTTAACTATGTGTATAGTCTGTATAGTCGTGCTAATAATCCTAATCCTTGATTATGTAATTGTGGGTATCTTCTTCTGATGTGTCCCAGCCCTGCTGGTTCCTGTCGGCCTGTCTTTGTAACCTTCCATCTGGTGTTGGTGCTGTTGGTTTATAACAAATAGGCTAAGTTCTAATACTATTCAAAAGCTTATTTTATTTAAAAGTTAGAAAATGAAAAGTATAAATAAATTGGAAGCTTATTTGAATTCAGAAATAATAGAGAAATTAAGCAAATAATCTAATCTATTTATCTATCTATTTATCTGTTTATTTATTTGTCTAGTTATCTATTTTTAGTAATATTATCTGTAGTCACTATTAGTAACTACAAATTAACTATATTATTTTTGTAGTTAGTTTTAGTCAAAGTATTAACTAACTAATTAACTAATTTATCAACCCTAAGTATAATAGAGAAATTATTATTCTATATATTCTACAGATATAATTTGATAGCTTACTATAAAGTTTTGCTGGAAACAAATACAGAAGCTATAAATAAAAAAGTTAAGAAAATCAAAAAAATTCAGAAAAACCTATAAATAGACTTATAATTTGTCAGAAAATAAATAATACAATTTACAAATTGAAAAAAGATTAAAAAACTAATCTTATAAAAAAGAAATAAAGTCTACTTTTTTTATAAAAATATTAAAACAACTAAGCTTAATAATAAATTTAATTATAAAAAATTAGAATTTTTCAAAATTCTATAATAAATTTTGCTAGTTAATTATAAGCTTATACTATTTTACAGAATAAAAATATATCTAGTTTTTTATATATTGCTATTCGAATTAGTATTATAAATAATATTTATAGATAATGATATTAAAATTAAAAAAAATAAACTAGAATATAAAATAGAATAAATATTTAAAGAAAGAGAATATAGAGCAGAGACTGAACTTTCGATTAAATAGAAATATTACTTAGCTAACAAAAATATATAAAAATCTAGATTAACTTGTATAACTGCAGTAATCTACTCAGAAAATAGTTAGCAAAATACCTTTAGCAGCTAGCAAGGTTAGAACTGTTATTTGTACCTATTAGGCCAGAACCTAAATCAAAGATACAGAAAGACTTCTAGAAACTTTTCCAGCCCAGAACGACTATTCCAGACACTAAAAGAAGCTCTAATACAACTACCAGATAAGCTATCTAAACAGACTTTTCCGCCCTAGAACAAGAATCAGATACTATAGCCTTATCCAGAAAACCTAACTAATCTACTATACTATTCTCTATATCTACAGAATTCTAATCAAAACTTTTAAAAGAAAAATTCCTAGCTACAGCAGCTGATTTTTCAGCTACTACAGAATATATTCTAGCAGCAATATATACTTGCTTTTCCTCAGCTTCTATACAATCCAATTCCTCTATATTATCGATATCATAATAAATAGTATATATTATTTTATCAAATTATATTTTTTTCTATTTATAAAGATAAAGAAGTTTCTTTTCTATAGTTTAAAGCTTATTTTCTAGTTTCTAGTATTAAGCAGCAATTTTTTAGAGCTCTGAAAGACTAATATCTTGAACATTGCAATAGAAACAATTTAGTTGTATATATTTAGTACAATAAGAAGAATTAAGAAAAGAAATCTAATATAACAAAATATTCTAGCTTTTATAAAAGGAATAGGAAAGTATAGTAAAAGAATTTTGAAGAATAGCAGATAAAAGATTTTTATATTCTTTAATTTTTCGAAAATAAGGTTTAGAAATACAGGATTTATTGATTCTGTTCAATATAACAAATTAGAAAAGCATAACTATATATACAGATAGCTTGCTAGGAAACTTATAAAAGTTTGTTAAGGATAATAACTAATAGAAAAGAGATAATATTATAACTATATATAGATTACAAAGCAGCAGTATAGAAGCTATCTAAAAAAAAATCTCTGATATTTAAGATTTAATATTTAGCT
The DNA here is from genome assembly GCA_006503525.1 of Cryphonectria nitschkei. NCBI lineage: Eukaryota > Fungi > Ascomycota > Sordariomycetes > Diaporthales > Cryphonectriaceae > Cryphonectria > Cryphonectria nitschkei. Next base: position 130,071 of record LAZJ01000051.1, read on the forward strand.
ACAGACTTTGATTATTTATATAATTTAGAATTAGAATTATAATAGAAATAGATTATTAGATTATCTAATAATCTTATAAGCTAGATTATTTAGATTATTAATAATCTAGATAAGCTATAATAAAGAGCTAGATATATAAAAATATATTTATTACTATTAGATAGATTATTTGTTATAAACCAACAGTACCAACACCGGACAAGGTCACAGGAACAGGCCAACAGAAACCTGCAGGGTTGGGATACGTCAAAAGAAGGACAACCATAATTACGTAAACCCAGGGTTAGGGTTACCAGAAGAACAGGGGTAGACCGTAAGGACCGTAAGCAGTCCTATCGATATTACCTCAGACTGCAACTATCACTGTCGACTGTTACAGTCTATACTGAAGAACTAAGTATATAAAGGTTTACATTTCCTACTGTTAGATAGATTCCCTTCAGATAGTTCTTCAGTTATCAATCTAAGTATTACTTTGCGATCTAAAGCTAAAGCTATACATCTCATCGTGATAGCTCTAAAGGCGAACAACCTATATATACGACAAGAACCCCTACGAGTGAATAGTATTGTTCAGATAAGGAACTCTACGGCATTGTATTGCTAACATAAACAAACGACAAGTCACAGGTACATCCAAGTCAGGCACTTAGGTGTGTGATCGTTACATTATTGTATATAGCTTTTTAGTTATCAATTTAAGTATTTATTTGATATATACTTAAATAGCTTCAAAAGCAGTAATATTATATACTTAGACTTTAGTTTATTTCTGTATTTAAAGCCTATATTTAATACTGCTCTTGTTAGCATAAATCTCTTTAGTATTTAGAAATCTTTAGATTACTGCAGTACTTAGTACAATATAATAATTGAAAAAAATATTATAAATTTTATAAATTTTATAAATTATTATAATTTTTATTAATATTTATAGCTGTTTAATAATTAATTTTATAAAATAAATATATATTTAATTTTCTATATTTTATTATTTAAATTTATACTATAAATAATATTTATTAAAATAAAATAAATTCTAAAATATAGAAAAACTAAAAATATCTAAAAATATTTAATAAGTAAGAATATATAGAAACTAATTTAAAATTTAATCTATTATAGCTAGAAATTTAATCTCTATTATTACAAAACTAGTTTTAAATATAACTAATTATAAAATCTACTAATAGAAAACTAGACTAATTAAAACTCTATAAATATAAGTTAATAATTAGTAATTATAAATAATTAGTTAAAATAAAACCTAATTAGTTACAAAAACTAGATAATTAGTTAGAAGAAAAAAACTAGTTAGAAATTACTATTAATTAACTATATCTACAGAATTCTAAATAAAACTTTTAAAAGAAAATTTCTTAGCTATTATAGCTAATTTTTCAGCTATTACAGAATATATTCTAGCAGCAATATATACTTACTTCTTTTCAGCTTTTTTATAATCTAGCTTTTTTATATTCAAAAAACTCTAATAAATAGCTTTTATTATTCTTTTAAACTATAAGTATTTCTATTTTAGCAGCAGTATTATATAATTAATTTTTAATATTTTCTAATTAATCTTCTAAATATTAATATTAAATATATACATGATAGATCTTTATTATATTTAACCTTTAAATATTATAATATAAATATTCTAAATATATATATTTAGTATAGTAAGAAAAATCTTTAATAAAAACTTAGCAGAACTAAATATTACAATTTTTATAGAAAAAACAAAATAGTATTATAAAAAATTAAGAAAAAAAGAGAATTTTTTTACTTTATTTTTTTTGTATAAAAATAGAATTTATTAATTCTATTCAATATAATAAATTAGAAAAGTATAATTATATATACAGATAGCTTGCTAGAAAATTTATAGAAATTTGTTAAAAATAATAATTAATAGAAAGAAAATAATATTATAATCTATTTAATATATAGATTATAAAACAGGAGTACAGAAACTATTTAAAAAAAAATTCTAATATCTAAGATTTAATATTTAGCTATAGACTACAGAATAATAATATAATCTAGAATTAAAATTATAAGCTTAACTAATTAGAATAAATAGTTTTAGATATATATTATCTAGTACTATTTAGATAATTTAGATAATTTGCTATCTAATATATCTATAATAAAAAGCTAAATATATAACTATATATTTATTACTATTAGATAGATTATTATATATAGTTTTTTAGTTATTAATCTAAGTATTTATTTGATATATATTTAAATAGCTCTGAAAGTAGTAAGATACTTGTATTCAGACTTTAGTTATATTTCTGCATTTAAAGCCTATACTTAGTACTGCTCTTGTTAGTATAAACCTTTTTAGTATTTAGAAATTATTAGATTACTACAGTGCTTATTATATTAATTAAACTATTTAATTTTTTATTAAATAATTTCTATTTAGCTAGAAATAAAACTATTTATTTTATAATAAATAGAAAATAATAAATTATTTAAAATAATTACTAAATATATAAATTAGCTATTTGTAATTAGCATTATAGTAATCTAAAGACTTTTAAATACTAAAAAAGTTTACATTAGTAAAAGCAGTACTAAGTATAGATTTTGAATATAGAAATATATAAGTTTAAATAAGAATATAAATATTTACTATTTTTAGAGCTATTTAGATTAATAACTAAAAAGCTATATATAATAATTTATCTAATAGTAATAATTATATTTTTATATATTTAGCTTTTTATTTTTGCTTATCTAACTTAATATTAAGTATATTAATCTATAGTATATAACTTTAATTAGATTAATATTATGTCTATTAAGCTACTTTCTATTATAATTCTAATTCTAAATTATATTCTTCTTATATAGACTATAGCTAAATATTAAACTGCTAATGCTATAGATTCTTTTCTAAATAGCTTCTATACTACTATTTTGTAACTTATATATTAGATAGATTATAATATTTAGCTTAATATATATAAGAGACTGACTCTTACAGATTAACTTGTAAGAGTGTCTAATTAGTGGTTATATTAACTATAAAGAGAAGAAGAATGCTATCTAGTTAGAACTGTTTCAGTAGCTTTTCTAAGTTATATAGGTACTGAAGCTCTAGTTATATAATAATAACTCGGTACTGCTACAGTACCGCTATAGTACCGCTACAGACTCTTAGCACTCGAGCTATAGAATTAAGCCTATAATAATATAAAAACTAAAAAAGGATTTTATATTAATATATATAAATCTAATAATATTATTCTAATATATAAAAGCTAATCTTTTCCAAATAGTCAATTTAGAAATATTAGCGCTAATAGAAATTAGAATTTTTAAAAAATCCTAATTTTAATATTAGATAAATCTATAGATATATTTATATTTTATATAATTAAATTATTTTATTTTAGAATTTTAGAGTCTATTAATTTTTATAGATTATCTAATAGCTATTTAGACTAGAATTAATCTTTCTATTTGATTTATAGAAAGATTATAGTATAGATTAAAGAATATAATTTTAAAAATTTAAATATAATTTATAAATTAAATTTTAGTTTTTTATAGAAAATATTTTAATTTTAATTAAATTATTAATTCAATATATTTTTAAAAGATTAAAATAGAATGTATTAATTTTTATTTTAAAAGATATTAGAATAAATAGAATATCTAATATAGCTTTAGCTAGCTAAGCTTTATATCTATTAAAAGAAAAGAATACTAACTTAGAATTAATTTAGCTTTTATTTTAAATTTCTTCTAATTTCTATTTTAATCTATTTTAAAAATTATTTATTAGCTTAGATATAATAATTAGCTTATTAATATAATAAATTTCTAGATCTAATTAGATTATTAAAGCTTTCTGCAATTGTTATAGTTTATTTTTGATTAACTAAGCTTATAATTACAACTCTGGTTATATAACCTGCAGCTGAATATTGGGTAATAGGTTGTGATATTCAATCTTGTTGCCGAAGCCTATTCTATAATCTGCATATTGAATAGGTTATAAAACCCTACATTGTCTCCATTTGCTGTCTGTTGTTCTGCGAGTATGCTTCGGTTGCATAAGGTCTTGCTTATTGCTGGGACAGTTGTTGTTTTCGGCGTGATGGCGCTCTCGTTCTGATTCACTATTACGAACGCTGCCTTACAAACAGACCTTGCCTCTCGACCTTCCACTCGGCGAGATGCTCTCTGGAGTTAACATAGTCGACGGCCATCTCCCAGCTCTCGCGATCATCAGCATCTCCGCTTTCAAACTCTAAGAGGAACGGCCAGTTGCCCGCAACATCGACAGACCTAGCAAAGAGCATAGGCATGATTTCGGCGTACGCCATATTGCGCTCGGCCCACAGGTCGTTCATGTCGATCTGGGCCATCGCGCGCCGGTCGTCGAGGAGGTCGCCACGCGGGACCAGCTGGACGAACAGGCGCTCAACGCGAGGCAGCCACAGCACGAGGGTGGTGCACACATGGCTCGCAAGAGGGAAGATGGCGACGTAACTGAAGGCCCGGATGGTCGCAGGGACGAGGGGCTGATCGTTGGGGAATGCCCCAGCACCGAGAAGGGCGCCCAGCACGGAGGGGGGCCGCTTGTGGAAGTACTCGTATGTCTTGTATACCGGCGTCGAGGAGCCCTCATTGAGGAGCAGACATGTCCAGGGGCGCACCGTGAAGAGCTTGCAGGGGACGCGGGAGGGCTGGCTTCCAGGAGCTTCAGAAATGGACAATGCAGGCTGTAGAAACGGCCCTGCTGCGCTGCTTCCCGTATCTTCTTGTGCCCCCTCCTCCAGTGGTGACCGCATCTCCGGGCTCCTCCTCGGGCCATCATCCTCTATAGACAACGATAAGACGTGGTGAGACTGGTTGAAACCCCACTCATTACCCAGGAAAACCCTCCTTGCCAGCAGGGACGCCAACACGCGTGGGGAGGCGATGATGGTCAGGCGTGCGGGGGTGATGCTGTCAATTACGAATCTCCAAAGCCAGTTGTAATCCTCGTTAAAAATCAAATCACTCTCACCGCCACGATCTCGTGGGAGGGGCCACGAGGGCTCTGGACTGGCGGAGGTGGTCCCAATGACAAGTGTCAGGCTCCTCACATAGGACACCAGACTGTTGTCTTGAATGAAGAGCAGAAGGGGGATGGCTGTAGGTGAGTCTTTGAGGTGCTCTCTCTGCAGCAGGTCGAGATCCTTTAGGTACCATACAACACTGCGGAAGAGGAGTGGCAGCACAGTGGCGCGCCACTGCCTATTGATCACAGAGACATTCTTCAGGTTCCATAATCGTGGGTCCGACTCCCTCAGCATGTCTGCATGGGGTTGGTCGTGGAGGCGCAGGTCCGACGGCGCAGGCCCGTCCAGGAAGCTGAGGACATGGAACAGTAGCTCTGTTGGCAGACATGCGATCGTCGTAGCTGCCATTCCGTCCGGCGTACGGTCTCCAGGATTCTGCAGGAAGGAGTTCTGTGTTGTGCTTTACACTTCTATCTCTTCGCGATTGAATGAGGGCAGGCGTTAGATAATTGATCCGATCCCTGGAGCTCGATGTGCTACAAAGTACTTGACTACGGCGTGACGTCACCCTCGAACTTGAGCCTATACTGAAACCTTATGTGGGGGTGAGGCCCTCCCGCATCTCGGCCCACGGATGAACACGGTACTCGATCCCAATTATGCGATCTCCCTTGGCCAAAGAAGCGAAGCAGAGGAAAGCCAGGTGTAAAGATATCAAGCTCGCGAACATAGCCATGCGAATAGTCAGTCCTGCGCAGGCCATGGACGCAATCATTTGAGCTAGTTCCCGCACTCGCGATTATTGCGTCGGGGTAGTGAACGTCTGCCATTGTCGCGGCTTCTTTCATCCAGTCTTCCTCTTCATCCCGGATATTGCGAAGACCCTCGTCAATCCAAAGGTACAGTACATTTAGCTCCTTGACGAGATTTATGGCATCTAGGAATGTCTTCCAGGACGCTCCTTGCCGCCCCAGTAGTGGCTCGGCAAGAATACTTCATAACTAAATTGGAGCTCTCGAGTTTCAAGGGTTCGATGAGCATTGTCCATGAGTCGCTATGCAGATCATCCTGCAAAGGCTCGAGAAAGGCTCCAGAAAGGCTCAAGGTCAAGCAGCCTCGTTGGACGGCTGTTTGTATACTTGCACTAGCAACGATCGCGGCTTGCTCTGCGCCTTCTAAACCACTCGATACACATGTGCACTGCTACAAATTCACAGTCAAACTATTGTTGCCTTTGTTGAATCGAACATTGTAGGACATTTGCATTTTCGGTTCAGATTATGATAACACAGATTCTTCGTCACCTTTGAGCCATCAATATTAGTCCTCCCACACCCATCAACGAATAAGAGACGCCCAAGACAGCTTACTAACGAGGAGGGGTGGCCGATGACTTTGTTGGGTTCGAGGACCGCTAATAGAAAGCCACATGTTAAAAGTTCATTAAACAATTTACAAGCGACGTATTTATTAGATCTGAACATCCGATATCTCAACTCTTGTCATCGAGCTATAATTATACAATACAGGACTAAGCGTGTGATCACTAAGTTGTTACAAGCAATGAGACTATGATGATAAAGAGACTTGAGAGATGGAATATATGAAAATATGTTTACTATTACTATTCCTGATATAACGTTTAATAGGGTGTAATTAGCAGACCCTTTTAGCAGATGGCAAAGTTCTGTGAAAATCATTGCTCGGTTGAATTAATCCCGGTCGAAGACGAGGATGCTTTTGGAGTTACATTATAGCAGCAGAGCAATGCAACGTGACGCCGTAGGACCACCTCCGGCATTTCTCAGCCCGGTGAAGATACCTTGCCACCTAGTGAGCTCTATCTGTTACCCTCAGGGAAGAATCCCATACCATATCTGGGCAAATGTAACGCTGTTAGTGTCTCCACCCACTCGAGTTCATTCCATTGATATACCTTATGTACTTGCTCCGAGCATACTATTCTTGAAATTGGAACACGCACACAACACTAATCTCCTCCAGTTCCCCGGCCTGGGCCTCTATTTTGGTGTCACGGGTTCAAATTTGACCTGCTGCTCTGCTGCCCTGCTCCTCTCCTTGTTCTGTTCAAGAAGGCCCTTTGATTCCGACACGCAGCCATCGAGGGATCCTTGATTGCCAAGAGTCTCGCTTCAATTTGTCAGGTACAATGCTGTCCCTTCTCCGGGTAGCATCGGTTGTTCTGGGTATGATGTCGCCGGCCTTGGCTCTTTCATTAGCGACGACGACGTCGTCAGCGGCTGCCCCAGCGTTCACTTACAATTCATCTTCCTTCCTGCTTCATGGGGATCCATATGTTATCATTGGAGGTCAGATGGACCCACAACGCATCCCTCCTCAATACTGGCAAGACAGATTGGCCAAGGCTAGAGCTATGGGTCTGAACACGATTTTTAGCTACGTATACTGGAATCTCCTTGAGCCAGAGCAAGGGGTGTGGAAGGACGAGGAGGACTACAACGATATTGCGCAGTATTTTCGGATCGCGCAGGAAGAAGGGCTTCACGTGGTACTGCGGCCAGGACCATACATCTGCGGTGAACGGGAGTGGGGAGGATTCCCGGCTTGGCTGAGTACAATACCAGGTCTTGTCGTGAGAAGTTTTAACGAGCCCTACTTAAACCTCTCAAAGACCTACCTTGAGCATCTTGGTGCAATTCTGCGGCCGCTGCAGGTTACACAAGGGGGCCCGTTGTTGATGGTCCAGGTGGAGAACGAGTTTGGCTCGTATAATGACTCCGATCACGAATATACACGGGCACTACGGGATATTCTGCGGGCTAATTTCGACGTTCCACTATACACAAACGATGGAGGTACAAATTGGACCTTGGCTGGCGGAGAAGTCCCTGGCGCCCTGGCCGAGACAGACGGAGACCCGTCGAGCGGGTTCGCAGCACGAGACGAATATGTCACTGATCCGAGCGAACTGGGCCCTCTTCTTGACGGTGAATATTACACTTATGCACCTGATACGTGGGGCACCGACAATCCACACAGCACTACTGTTGGGGATCCTTCTGAGGTTGCGCAGTTTGTAGAGGTTCGTACCCATAATCAATATAATCTCAAAGACAACACCCCACGGCCCAAACATGCGTTATCATTTTTAGCTGACAGCTTTTCATGAGCGACATAAGGACCTGGAATATGTTCTCAGCGCCAACAACTCAATAAGTCTATATGCGCGTGAAATCATACCCCCAGTCCAATGTCATTCTCTCGGGTGCTAATTGAGACGCCGTAACAGATGTTTCATGGAGGAACCAATTTTGCCCTAGGCAATGGGGCCCTGTGGAAGAATTATACAGCAAGCTTCACCACGTCATATGATTATGGCGCGCCTCTCAGCGAGGATGGTCGAACAACGGATCTATATTTCACATTGCGTGACACTATTCAGAAATACACGGCCGACAAGATCCCTGAACCGCCCGCAGACTTACCTCTTCTATCCATCCCCGATGTCACACTCTCGGCGAGGTCATCGTTGTTCGATGTCTCATCCTCAGAGACAACCGAGACGTTCCCCTTGACCATGGAGCAGCTTGGCCAGAGTTACGGCTTCGTTCTTTATGAACACCAGGTCGTTCAGGCCGTGGAGGGGCTGCTCTCGCCAGGTGATCGACCACGGGATAGAGTTATCGTCTATGTCAATGGAATCCGGACTGGAGTCATTGACAGCACGTACGCGCAGCCCAAGAGCATCTCCCTGAGTCTTGAGCCAGGAGACAGTCTGCAGCTCTTGGTCGAGAACCTCGGCCGTGTGGATTATTGGTCTCTAGAGTCGGACTTGCCCAACCACGTCCTGGATCCTTATAAAGGAATCGTTGGCAATGTGACTGTTGGCGGATCTGTCTTGGAATCCTGGTCTATGGCCACCAATCCCTTGGACGACATTCCTCCAATGGTATCGCCGACCAACTCATCACTGTTCAGGCAGACACCGACCTTTTACTCTGGAACTTTCACATTGGGATCAAACTATACGAGTTCCGCACAGCTTGACACTTTCATTGCGATTCCCAATGGAGTGAAAGGGATAGTATGGGTTAATGGTTTCAACTTGGGAAGATACTGGATTATTGGACCTCAGCAGTCCCTTTATTTGCCTGGCACGGTCCTCAACGCTGGTCAATCAAATGAGATTGTTGTTCTCGAATTGGAGCCTGGAAACAGTACGATGACTGCAAGGGGTGAGTCCGAGAGAGTCTGGGCCAACTATCCTGACCCGGATTACAGTTGATGAGTCTGGCGCAAAGAGAGAACAGAACGTTTGACACGGGAAATGTGGGTCGGAAGATGGAAGGCAAATGAGATGCACGTATTTCTCGCCGACAGAATATCCAAGTTGGTGAGAATGCCTCTGTCCAGGACAAATCGATTTGGCCTATTATCATTGAACATCTATGAATTGCTGCTTATCGCCTCCCGGCTTATTATGTATAGTCCAGCAGGCGTTACGAACGCAGCCTGCCGACAGGTATTAATCATTGTATCGATGCCTGTGCCGCTTTGAGACTGCCCACCACGGTTAGTGATAGGATGGGGGAGATGAGATACGATATCTGGATCCTGATTATCAGTCTACCATTATGATATACCCTGGGGCACATTTTTTTTCAGTGCATTCCGACTCACCGTGAGCAGCTTGGCAATGATGGCCTCTTCTTCATCGTCTGCACTGCTGACTTGAACCATGGTGATGAGTTTCATCGCCGGTGGTCCGCTAAAGCACGTTGTATTAGCTCTTGAAGTCAGGGGTGTATTGAACCATTTACTCAAATGTACTCACCATGGCATCAACATCATCGCGAACCATAGCATTGGATCCGACCCGAGGATGCTTGTCCTCGATGCAAGCAGATAGATGAGGGAGATGGATGCTGCTGGCCACAAAATGAAGCGGACGAGCATGATGTACAAGACTGTACCCCACGGGAGCTTGCTAGATTTACCCTGGGTCTTGTCCGCCGTACCCTTGTACGCCGCGTAGAGTGACGTGCCGGCAATAACGACTGGCAAGGGCACGAAAAGGGTACCAATATTCTTCAAGGAGGCCGTGAGCCATGCTGTGAATATACCGCCATGTTCACTATCGTTGAAAAATGCTCGGTGAAGCGATGGGACGAGCCCAATGACCGCCCCAATGATTGCCCCGAGCAAAGGCGCGTTGAGGAAGTCAGACAGAAACAGGAGCCACCACTTGGTGCGCGGGCCCAGCTTGATCCATCGTGTTCTCGGAACCACAGAAGCCCGCCGGTTAGATTGTCTGGACGCACCGGCCGTCGCAGCAGAAGGCCTTCGGGTCGAGGGAAAGAAGGACCTGTGGTCTCCAAAAGGGTTGAGTAGTTGTACGGTAGGCACAAGCAGTCGATCACCACTAATCAGCCCTGTCTCTTCTGTCGGTGCGTCAACACCTGCATCATCGTTGTGCTGGTCTCCCGCATCTGACTGCGCGTCGTTGTCATCGTCATCGTCGGGCGTGTGCTCCGTGTCTATAAGACGTGGGCCGACAGCGAAAGTGAGGCAGCTAGAGACAGTAGAGAAGATGAGGAAGTATGACTTGGCCCGCTCCACTGCCGCATCTGTTGTCTCGTTCGTGATAATCAGGGAGCCCAAGATTCCAGTCTGCTGCAGCGCGCTTATGAGCAGCAAGGGGTATGAGCTATACATTGCATACTTGATATCAGCTGTCCATCCCCAGTCAGATCTTCATTTGCAAACTCGCTCCGACGCACGCTGTATTGTTGAACATGAGAGCCGGTGTAACCCAGTCAGGCATCTTGAAGACAAAGTGTCCAACAATGCCGATCAGGAAGCTCACAAAATGGCATAGAATGCCCCAGAGAACAATGATGCCATATTTGTCGGCTGAGCCCGAGTGCAGCTCTGCACCGACCTTGGTGATAAGCAGCGCTGGCAGGAACATTCGGACGCATACTTTCGAGATGGCCTTGGTGTTGGCTGGAGAGAGCATGCCGAGCTTGGCTGCTAACGAACCGTAGGAGATCACCAGGAGGACAGAGACGCTGGCCTGTATTGCGCCTACGAAGGCCTCCAGAAGACCTGACGGCGCCATGTTGTTTGTGTGTGTGTGGACAGTGGCGATGGAGGTGAATTGAATTCACGACCTGCTGACAATGCTCTCGAGCGACTCGTTTCTGTAATGATGTCTTCTGTATAGTTGAAACAGAAGGACGTTGTGTGACTTATAATAGTCTAAGAAGAAAATGTCCAGCCTCCGGTCTGGATAACCGGGCAGTGACGCAATCACAACCTCAATACAACCAAGAAGTTGACGCTTGCTGCGTTTCGACGTTCCAAGTTTTGTTATGTTTAGCGTTCGTTTTCCAGGGCCCTTCAAGCCCCACAGGATCAATGGATGTAGCTGTGGCAGGTTGCCGAGAGCCGAATGCACCCCTCCCTGACCGACGGAACTGTCAAATGCTCAATTCAATCGGTCTTCATAGCTAAAAAGGCAATGCGGGCCATTCTGCTATAAGTGAGGACGAGGTGGCTGTAAGTCATCGTAACTACAGAAAACACTATCGAAGGGATGCCTATGAGTAATGTCATATATAACACGCCGAACTGCATGTGGACTGCTTCTTTGGTATGAAGTGAACCTCATGAAATCATCGCGTCTTGGAAGGGACCTCTCTTCTCGTTTTCGCATGAAGGAAACAGCACAAATTCGAGGAGCTAGCATCTCTTTCGCAGTTCAGAGCAAAGTCTGGCTCTACACTGGGAACTGTGTGCTACTTGACTATGACCAGCCTTGTCAAGTACGGCGAGGAGCAGGCCAGACACGGAAAATATTATCTTGAATAAGAAGGAAAGCCTCCTGATTTTTTTTGATCAAATGGTAGATATCGTCCTAGTGCTCAACTTGTATTGTGAAAGAACTTGCACTGCATAACGTGCGTTTACGAGATCTATTAATGGTTGACTGCAGCCAAGAGGCGAGAAACCCGGCAAGCAAGACGGTTCAGAAAGCTTGGTGTATATTATAGTACTATGTATAGTACTCTGTACCGTCTTTCCGATCACCCCCGTACTTTAAGTGAAACATGTTTGTCCTTAGAATGTCGCGCGAACCTGTGGGGCTGGCTAAGCTACTCTGCCTCAGTGCACACATCATAGCCTCGCCTCAACTCGGAGAAAACGGTGGACCTCCCGAAGGGCCGACAGTGGAGAACACCACAAAACACTCGATGCCTTTGCTTCGTCATACTACAGTGACACAGCAATTAGGTGCGTCGTACAACTCTTGCACGCTACCTAGGTATCGTCAGGAGATAGGAAATAGACACACACTCCAACAGTGCCTTCTTCCCGGGGTACCTGCTTCTCTTTCAGGGGTAATCTGGACCGCTGGAGAGATCATGCAGACCCATCGCAGCATTCTTTTTTTAGATTTATTCTAGACAATCACTACTTGTCTTGCACATCTCACGTACGTAGTATGTTCACATAAGTGTGGCAGGCGACATGTAGCTTAGCACTTGACGTAAAACCCGCTCTTTGTCGCGCTGACAACTCTGTCTGGGTTTTCTTATACCATGACCATCTACAAAACAAGAAGTAACAAACAGGCGGGCCGCGGCAAGATCGTCCAAGCCTCGACTCGTGCATGGATCATGGATGCTACCCCGGCACGTGCCCACCTGTAGGTTCGTGGACGCGTCGCATGCTACCATACATAGGTTCTATAATAGCCAATCTAAGGCGGAGAGACTCGGCCAGACCGATGTCAACGGTATGGAAAGCTACGTAAGCCTGGGTGGGTTTCCAAGGTTGCTCTTACAAAGCGGATGAACGACACCCGACTGAGGAGCATATGATGATATCGACAAGCAGCGGAATGCATAGTGACAGCCTAGGGGTTTCAACCTCAGGAAATCTAGAGTGAAGTCATTATGCAGTTTGAAGACGGCCCAAGTCATTCCGCTGCGTCTACCAGATAATTATTCGCAGGAGTTGGTCGCTCAATCTTTTGTCCTCCACATCTATTCAAGCTGCTGGCTTGGTCAATTCAGAAGACAAGCCTTGTCCTAGAAGTAAAAGAGAGATACACATTGTCTACTAGATAATGTACTTTTCTTCTTTTTTATCATAGCGCAGCAAGGAAAGGAAAGGAAAGGATCTACCCCAACTCAAACTGGCTGACGCGCTCTCGGTGCTGGTCCTGAGGGAAACAAAACGAAACATCCTAACGCCGAGTAGTACCATAAAAATGCCGTTTCGTAGGTGGCGCGCGGGTGGGTGGGTTTGCTGGGGAAGGGCGGGCAGTGCCTCCAGCCTTTGCTCATGCTCGAGTCAGGGATCGCTCCCTAATGCCGAGAGTTCTCGACCGCAGTCTATGATTGAATTGAGTATCTTTACACTGGGATACGAAAACAAAGCACCGAAAGGGGGAACCCACAACCATGTGGGACTACGTACATGAGAGTATCATGCGTAATGGAGAAAGCACTGCCCACGTTCTCCCTGACTTGGGTGATCGGCTCGGCATAGGCACAGAAAAGCTTGTACGTGCGATCTTCACGAACCCCTTGCTCAAGAGATATTGGATATAAAAGACTGCCACTGCTGCTTCGGATGACTGGAGGACTTCACTTGAGATCAGCAGTCCTCTTGGGATCAATAGAACTTCCCTTCAGCTCGTTACAATCACTTTCTTGTTCGATATCTACTTGACAACCTTCCACTCGCTGGTTTCATACCCCCTGTCCTGCACATTCTTTTTCTTCTCCCACTTTCAGTTGTTTCCTCGCTCACCATGAACATCAGGCAAATCCTTGCGGTTGCCATCTCGGCAGTTGCTGTCGAGGCTCGTAGCATTCGCCGCGAGACCAGCGACGCAACTCTTCCCATCGTCAACACTACCCTGGGCCAGCTTCAAGGCTCACTCTCCAACTTCCGATCTCCTCTGGTCACCTCATACAAGGGAATCCCTTATGCCAAAGCTCCCACTGGTGATCTGCGATGGAAGGCGCCCGTGGCTGCGGAGCCTTGGGACGGCGTCTTCAACGCCACCGAGTTCGGACCACAATGTATGCAGATCTACTCTGACGCCGGTATCTTCTCGTCTGGCAAGGAGACCATGAGCGAGGACTGCCTCACCCTGAACATCTGGACACCTACCTACAACGACACGTCGGACCTCACGTCCCTGAACACGCCTGTGTACTTCTGGATCTTTGGAGGCCGCTTCGAGGGCGGTTCCGGCGATGTCAAGACGTACGACGGCTCTGGTCTTGCTTCCAAGGGCATTGTCGTGGTGACTCTGAACTACCGTCTCGGCGCGTTCGGATACCTGGCCCACCCTGAGCTGCAGGCTGAAGATGCGAACAACTCCACTGGTAACTACGGTATCATGGATCAACAGTTCGCGCTGAAGTGGGTGCACGAGAACATTGCCAACTTTGGTGGCAACCCCGCGCAGATTGTTGTCGGCGGCCAGTCGGCAGGCTCCTCCAGCGCCCTGGACGTCATGTATAGCCCGCTTACTGACGGTCTTGGTGTTGCTGGCATCATCGCCGAGTCGGGCGCCCGAGGACCCCAGGACGAGATGACAGGAGGCCTGGCCACTTCGTACAGGAACTTCACCTGGGCCATCTCCGAGGGCGAGGACTTCGTCGCCAACTCCCTGAACGTGTCGACTATTGCCGAGGCGCGAAACCTCTCGGCTGAGACTCTGGCTACCTTTGGCAACGACATGGACACCAGCATGGACGGAACTCCCTTCATCGCCGCTTCTGCTGCGTACAGCGACCCGCCTTACTGGCGCCCGACTATTGATGGCTACGTCCTGGCTTACACGTACGGCGAGGCTCTGCTCACCGGGAAGCACCTTGATGTCCCCATCCTGACTGGCAACAACAAGGACGAGTCCGGCGCTGCTCCCGACACGGACCTGACGGTGGCCGAGTTCACCTCCGAGATGACCTCTGTGATGCAGAACTACTCGACCGAGTTCTTCAAGCTGTGGCCTGCTGGCGATAACTCCACCGCTGCCAGCGACCAGTTCAACACCTTCTTCCGTGACCTCAGCCGTGTGTCCACCTGGACCTGGGCCAAGGACTGGATCGCTGGTGGTGCCACCAGCAAGGTGTACACATACTACTGGACGCATACTCCTGCTGAGAACTCTGACAGTGGTGCTTACCACGGCAGCGAGCTGTGGTACACCTTCAACAACATTCCTTATGCCGACTACGACAATGTGACCTGGACCGAGGACGACTACGAGATCGAGAGCATCATGTCTGACTACTGGGTCAACTTCATCAGCACTGGCAATCCTAACGGCGCCGGCACCAGCAACCTCACCAACTTCATCGAGACCACCAGTGACAGCTCGCAGACTATGTGGCTTGGTGACAGCTGGGGTGCCAGCTACCTTGCCGAGAGCGACGAGAGGGTGCAGTTCATCCTGAACTGGCTGAGCATCTTTGCTATGTACTAAAAGGGCAATTCATTTTCTCAGCATATTTGCGAATACGCCAATGTAGAAAAATGAAGAAGAAACAAGAGAAGAAAAAAATAGAAGATAAATGTGTATATAGTTAGAGCGCATAGCCAATATACCCGACACGAGCAATTATAGACTTTGACCTGCAAGTCCTATTTGCATTTCCCAATGTTGAAGAGGGCGAGTCCTCTAGTCAGGCTACTCTGGAAAGATCCAGAGGTTCCACTGTAGGCTCTAACGGTTCCTTCCTTTCAGGACCCTGCCCAGTGCCCACCTAATCTCGGTATTGAGTAACAGGGGGTGGGCAGGGATGGCTGCGGCAGTCCGTACCGGGGGGGGGGGCAAGCTCCTAGCTACGTACCACAAAAACGCGTCTCCCTGTCCTATCGCAGTCACGTTGGGCGAATCTCTGCATCTTGCGGGCTTCTTGCTTCGACGTGCCCACACACTTGCAAAAGGACACACACAGCGCTTTTGGTTAGAAATCTATTCCTCTGCGGCTTGTTCAACCTCTATGATATTTCGACTGGATTCTCGTTGCATTGTCACACTTTGGTAAGGTCGCAGGCGAAATGGAAGCGGTAACCAAGCGCCACTTTTTCCACCATGGCCCAGACCAAGAGGTATGTACGAACCATTTGTCTGTTTGCTCATGATGACTTATACCAAGAGAGAGAGATGACCTGCTGACTGTAAGTCTTCGGTTCGTCACTTGCCCACAGGTGACCGTCGAGGAGCGACGGAACTGCCACTGGTGTCAGCTCCGTTCTTTTCGGACCCACAAGACGCTCCCTGTCACCATCGTCAACGAGACCGGCGATGGCCACGCCCTCCCGTCCAACTTTCGTTTCATCGAGCGCTCTATCCTAGGCGCTGGTGTTGCCCCTGCCGAGGACGACTTCCGCTACGGCTGCGATTGCCCTGATGAAGACTCTTGCATGTACGCCGGCTGTGCCTGCCTGGATGAGATGGCTGGCTCTGATGACGACCAAGAGGACTCGTTCATGACGGGCGAGCTTGATAAGGAGGACGAGGAGTTTCTGCAGTGGGCAGCCAGCACACAGAAGAGGCCAGACTGGGCAAGGCAGAGGGGTAGTAGGCAGAGCTCCAGAGACGACGCCGCGCCCTCTCCGGCGCCTGCCGCTGATACCGGAAAGCAGCCGAGAAAGAAGCGTTTCGCCTACCACTCCCAAGGCGCCAAGGCTGGTCTCTTGCGTGGGTCAGAGCTGAAAAACTCGCGCGCCCCCATTTATGAGTGTCATGAGGGCTGCCGCTGCAGCAAAGCCGGGTGTCCTAACCGCATCGTAGAGCGCGGCAGGCAGGTTCCCCTGCAAATCTTTCGCACGGACAACAAACGAGGCTGGGGTGAGTGCAATCTTTGGATGTCTGCGCATGAAAGAAGCATGGTGTCCTGCTAACGAGGAACCTTCTCCCCCCACCCCTTTCCTCCAAACCATTACAGGCGTCAAGACAATGCGCGCGTTAAAGCGTGGCCAATTCGTGGATTGCTACGTAGGCGAGATCATCACTCCCCGTGAAGCCGAGAGGAGGCGGCATCACGCCAGCAAAGCCCAGCGGAAGGACGTCTACCTGTTCGCCCTGGACAAATTCACAGACCCCGAGTCCAACGACCCCCGCCTGCGTGGCGCACCACTGGAGTGCGACGGAGAGTTCATGTCTGGGCCGACCCGGTTTATCAACCACAGCTGTGAACCTAACCTCCGGATTTTTGCGCGTGTAGGCGATCATGCTGACAAGCATATCCACGACCTCGCGCTGTTTGCCATTGAGGACGTGAAGAAGGGCGATGAGCTGACTTTCGACTACGTCGACGGGCAAGGGGAGATAGCAAGCAACGCCAGAGACGTGGCACTTCAAGGTGAGATGACGAGGTGTCTGTGCGGGAGCGAGAAATGCAGAGGCTACCTGTGGTGATGGGCCACGCGACAAAATGGCAGAAGGAGCTTGGTTTGCCCTTTCGGATCTCTGCATCCACCTGTCTAGCCTCAAAGGTTCAGTGCAGGAACAATGAATGGACAGAAATTGGACCATCATCCGCCCATGAGACAGACACACATGGTTGGGGTTACCATTGCTCACCCTGAGATAGTTTGCGCTGCTATTTGCAGTTAGATTTCGGGACAGAAGCGTATAGGTCTTCTTTGCTCCTGTGGTCTCTCGAAAGCAATATTTTACAAGCTGACACATGTGGATCGCTGCTTCTAGGCGACTCTTTTCTTCTTGTACCTTTCTTTCCCTCCGATTTGCATACATGCAAGTCTACCATAAACATTGAAGTATGCCATCTTTTGGCAGAGTGTTAGATCTTGTAGGAAAGCGAGGCAATACATATTCAGGCCACCATGCAGAGAAATGGGATATTATGGTATGTATACATGTACTAGTCACTGCATCGCAACACATTAAAGGGTGCGCTTTTTGATTATGTATGTGAGAACACAGGAAAAGGTTGGTTTCAGCACATACATAAGTATATGGCAGAGTGGTGGTGGTCTGATGACTCTCCCTCGCCGAGATTCAATTGGATGGATGCTTGCATGCTCCAGGGCTGGTTGGGGCCCGCCAAAGTTGATCGAGTGGCAGAGTGGGTAGACATCGGCCTTGAAGGGGCTTCCCGTGGTCACAGCCGCAGTGGGGACCCTTCCATGACCTCGAGAGCGGACCACAACCTTATCCTTGACCCTACAGTACCTCTTTTTTCACCCTTACAAACAACGCTCACTCGCTGCCTTGGGTCGCCCACCGTCACGCTCCCTGAGCACCAGCACTATCGCTCATCATTCTGTCGCTACTTAGGAGTAGAGGCGAGGGCTGTACCTTGTCCCAGGGGAGGGAAGAAAAACACACACGAAAAAACACACAAAAGAATCTCTCATCGTGCCCTCGAGAAGAACCAGACTGTGCGATGCGATGCGCTGACCAGGCTTCCAAGGCTGCAAAGTGATAGCCAAGTGTGTCGCCCTGTCTCCAGGCCTGCTTCGAATCGTGGCACAAATCGCTAAAACGAGCCTGGATGATCGCGACGAAAGTGGCCGAACGGGTTGATGGGATTCCGTGAGAGAGCTGCTCGGGAAGATTCAACAACTTAGAACTGCATGCATTCTTCTACTTTTGCTTGATATCATTATAAATTATTGGTGGAAGCTCCTGTACCTCAACATTCAGTATGGTAAGTAACCGAGGCCCTAAGCACACACTCTACTCTCCCTCCCTCTTATGCACACACACACACACACACACACACACACACGAATCTATGAAGTGTATGAGATAGACCAGGATTGAGCGAAAGCAACTCCTCACTAACATAATGCCCCCCTCGCCTTCTAGGGCTGTTGCTTCTCACGCCCGCATGGACCCAACTCTCCTTGTCCGGGGGCTGTCCAGTCCGGGTCTGCACGGGCTGCGGACCCTTCTTCTTCTCATTCCCAGGCTCTCCCTCCGCCTGCCTTGACCCAGGGGCTTGAAGACGGTTCTG
Source organism: Cryphonectria nitschkei (assembly GCA_006503525.1). Lineage (NCBI taxonomy): Eukaryota > Fungi > Ascomycota > Sordariomycetes > Diaporthales > Cryphonectriaceae > Cryphonectria > Cryphonectria nitschkei. Next base: position 149,101 of record LAZJ01000051.1, read on the forward strand.
CCACCACCCCTCATCAGCGCACCCGTCGCCGCCGGCGACCTCTTGGCCAACATATCAACAAGCCACTGCGCCGACAAGACTGGACTTCTAAGGATCACCTGTGGTCAAGGGCTGCTCTGGACCGTGAGCGTCTCGATTTCTTCGACACCAGGGTCGACGGCCGTCCCGAGATCTGGCAGGCTCTTCATGCCGCCCTGCGCGTGCTCTGGGATGCTGATACCACCACTCACACCGCCGTCTCTTGCGCCCGTGACACCAGCAGCGAGGCTGAGGTCGACAGCGACGAGCATGATCCTGCCACGGCCCTGGCCACGGCCCAGACCATCTTGAATGCTGTGGACATCACCCTCCCGACCGGCAACCTCGCCGATGGCGCTTACGATTCGCTTGGACATTACTATCAGCTACCCTCACACATCGTCTCTGATCCAGTCAACATCGTCTCTACTGGTCAGCTCGACGGTGCCCTCGACAATGGTGAAGAGAATCCGAGGGAGGCCGGTGACGCCGCAGCAGAGAATCCGGACGATGATGTGGCTGGGATGCGCAGGGAGGAGAAAGGTAAGGCTGTCGTTGACGTTCGAGCGCAGGTTCTTGCAGTCGTGCGCCCAAGCGACGGCTCGGGGGACCTCAAGCTCTACCTTGCCGAACAGGAGACTGTTCGCAGTGTCATTCGTCGAATCGTGGAGGAGCCAGGCGTGAGTCTCCACCCCCATCTCAATGAACCTCTCTCTGCCTCTTATCATGTTTTTTCACTAACGGGGCTTCATCGTTAGGTCCAGCATCGGTCCACTCGCAACATTCGACTTGTTCTTCTTGGCAAGATTCTCAACGAGAGTCAACCGCTCGCGGCCCAAGACTGGCGACCTGGCCTCGTTCTCAATGCCTTCATCAGGGACGACCCTCCAAAGTAATAGCGGGTGCAGCAAGGGCGCTGATATCCTTGACTTCCTGAGGAACAGCCAAGCCTCTGTACTACTTTTATTCGTATACTCACTCTTGCCTCAACACGAGCCAAGTCGTCACGGATGCGCTCAGGTGTCTTGAATCATCGACCGGCACAGCCCTCTCATGACATCCATGAGCAATTTTTTGCTCCACAAAGATCCGACACTCAGTCTCAAACAGCAAGGACCTCTATTTATTCCTTGATAGATATCACCTTTCGAGACATCGACTCGATTGTGTGGGTGGGGGTGGATAAGTCGCACGTTGGCGATATCTTCCATACTCAGGCCACTTTTTGTACTCTCTTCCTCCCCTCGCACAGCTGCTCTGTCGCAATTCTTGAGATACCCAAGCTTTTTATTTTTCATCGTGCAATGGACACACCACGGACACAGGAGCGACTCCCTTCTTGTTAGACTCTGAGGGGCTAAATTCGTCATGATTGCACCTCGAGGGCCAGTATGGTCCTCATTATATTTTTTAATATATCAAGATACCCTTATTCGTCTGTGTTCATTGTGAAGCAAGGTGCATCTGTCGTTTTTGGAATGGCTGTGATCCATGCATTTCCACGCATTACCGTGCTCTTCACCATGAGCCCAGGAAGGAGAGATCACAGAGAAGCTGTCTAGTGAACTGAATAGTAACGTAATTAATAAACGTATTTTAGTCGTGAACATTATTGCGAGCGACCAACAACCCTTACTAGATGTCAGGTAACAATGACAGTCACTGAGAGTCTTTCTGAAGGGCCCTGGGCATGAACAAGCTGAATCCCCAGATCTAGTTGCGGGCGGGTATTCACAGTACACCACCTCAGGTGCTCAGCTCTTAGAACCAAAGCCATGCAAGTATTGTGCCAGATCTATGACGCCCGCAAGGGTGGCGGAGGGTTTCTGAAGTCAACCATAGTTACGTGGGTAATGAAAACCATATATAGTGTCCATGGACATTGTTTTATCCTGCCACAACCTTGTCCTCACAGGGCGCCATCTCACACTCTCCCATCGGTTTGGGGCAATGTGCTCAGAGCAAGGGTCATAAAAAGGTTATATCATGTTTGCACCATGGAGTGGGCTATCTATATCGTACCACAAACGCGAGGTTCTTCCCTTCCCCCTCCCACTTGGCCCTGAACCCACACTCCTGACAAAACAGCGCTTTTGAATTAATCCACTCACTGTTTTCTATATAATCCACAACCCCTCCCCCAATTTGGAATCTCAAGCCGCCGTGCCGATCTTGTTGAGGCCCTTCAGACTCCCCAAACTTAGCGCAAGACCTTGGGAACGGCTGCGTATCCGGACGAATCCTGTGATGGGCCCCTCCTCTCCTTCCTTTTCGATGCTCAAGTTCGCAAGTGCATCCTCTCCTGCGGTAGCGGGTTAGCATCGGCCCTCAGAAGATACAAATGACAATGGAGGAGCAGACTACTATACTTACCAAATACACTTTTAGCGTAGAGGTTTGCGCTCAAGAACTGGCAGTCGCCCTTCAGGCTAGCCTCGGGTGTGAGGCAATTCATGTTGGTGGCCGCCATCAGCTGGTCCAGGAATTCCCTCAGGGTTTTGGCCTTGCTGTTGATGTTAACCTTGTTCTCCCACTCAAACTCTGTCCACATGGTGCGGAATTGTGTCTCTGTGCAGGTTGCTGGCTGGATATAATCCATGATGTCGACATGTAGATCATTGAGGATGACCACATTTGTGTCTGTGCTGTGTGCGCCATCGTAGACAACGTTTCCAAAAATGACACCCGTGTCGGTCGACGAGACCTTGATTGTGCATTGCACATTGTGGAAGTCATGCGGTCCAAGGTTCTGCGTGGTCGGCCTCTCCACCACCTTGAGATCTCCAAGGGTTGCGAATTCGACAGACAGATTCTGCAGGGTTTCGGTGGTCTGGTTCACAAGTAACACATCCAGCACGATGTCAAACTGGTGGACCTTGACATAGGCTTCTGCGTAGACGGGGTCCGAGAAGCCTGTGAGCTGCACAACCCTGCTGAGCTTGGAGCTGAGGTCCTCCGCTGCAGTGCTATCGCCACCCGTGGCACGTTCAAGGTCGACCTCGATCTCATCCGAGCCGTCGCCCATGTTCTTCTTGCCGAGTTGCCGGATGGACACGACATCATCCACCTGAACGGCAGTCTTGGCCTTCTCCACGGCCTCCTTGGCAGCCCGTTTCTTCTCCTCGACCTGAACCATGGCCCGGAAGGCCTTACGGGTGTCATCCAGATACACCGACTCCAACTTCGTATGCTCAGTGAACTCCGCCAGAGACCGTACGCAGGACATGATACGATCAACCGAGTCCTCGTCGATTGGAGCCTTCACGAACTGCGACTGTCCCACGCGGATGACAGAAACCATGATCAACATGGCTTCTGCACGCAGAGCATTGGTGCGGGCATGGTCGGATGAGATCTCAGAATGCCGCATGACAAGCTTAGTGAGCGTTGCCGACAGGACGGTCGCCAGGTAGTAATCACCCTCGAGGATGAGCTGTCTCAGCGGCGGCTTCTGTGCTGACTTGACAGCTTCCAGTTTAGCCGCGGCAGACGACTGACTGGTCAAGGCCGTCTCCGTGGCATATGTGCCGTCCGCGAGGACCCTCCTTGACCCTGTCGGCGCAGTGGGCTTGTGGTGCCCGTTCACCTGATCCTTGTCCTTCTCTTCCTCGCCGTCAACGTTGTCGAGCAGGCGCTGCTCCGAAGCAAGAATCGGGATCTCCCCAAGGCTGGCCCTGATGCGCCTCCACGCGTCCCGGATGTCCTTTTCCTCGAGGGAGTACTCGCCAACGATCCACAGAATCCCTCTGTACACCTTTCCGGCCCGCACCTCGCTCAGCGTATCTACCAGTCGGGAGACAATCGAGGGCCGCAGCTTGGGGAATTTCTCGACGACCTCCTTGACGAAGTTGATGACATCGACAGCAGAGGTGTTATTAAAATCTGCGATGAAATCCATCAACAAGTCGACAACGCTGGCGGCCACTTCGGAGAACTTGATGGCGCATTGATGTATCGAGTGGATCAGGAGTTGGCGGTATTCCGAGTTCTTCTCGTATTCTTGGTCAACCGTCTTGGACAGCTCCTTCTTGAGTAGCAGCACGACGTCCTCGACGTTCTTGCTGGAGACCATCTCCAGAGCAATATCGAGAGCCTTCTTGCGAACATCAATATCAGGGCTGGAGAGCACCCGCAGGATTTCCATGACCAGGTCGTCGAGCACGCCCTCGTTCTTTCTTCGCAATTGGTCGACCCTGTCTAGGACAATGAGCTTCACATTGTTGTCGGCCTCCTTGATGCTGAGCTCGATGAACTTGGCAGCGGCCGCCTTGATTGCTACGGGGTTATTGGTGAGGGCGGTCAATGACGAGGCAGCCTCGTAGACAACGGTTGATGCACCTGCCTCCAGGAGGTCGAAGATCAACCGCAGGTATCGGGCCTGTTGATGTTAGAAAGCCTCCTACGTCCTTACGGGATCGGATGCCCACCTACCTTGTTCTGTGAGTTTTGCACGGCATCCTTGCGGATGAATTCCAGCTCGACAAGCTGAAGCAACTCCTCGGCATTGGGAATTCCCTCGAAAACGGAGCTCAGATATACCAAGGCCTTCTGGTGATCTATGCTGGCTAGCGCAGCAAAAGCATTCCTCTTGCAGGTCGCGTCGCTCTCAGTCTCGAGGAATGTGGCAATGAGATCTGAAGCATCAGGTATCAACGACGGCGAGTGCTGGTAGATGGATGCGACGGCGAAGACGGCATTCTTGCGCACGTACGCGTGGCGGTGCTCCAGGCAGGACCTGGCGGAGGAGAGGAGGGGTTCGATGAGCTCGGGCTCGCGGAGCTTGCAGAGGAAGCGCAAGGTGTTGCCTCGAATATACTCGTTGGGATGCTGCAGATCGTTTCTGATGCCGTTGCTGTGAAATTGGTCAGCAGTGGTAAGCGTGAAAGAGAGAAGAGGAGGGGAGGCAGGGAACTCGTGTTGGGTTGACCGGCGTACCAGACCAAAATCATCTCTTGCTTGAGCTTGCCGGCGGCGTCAAGCTTGGGACAGATCTCATAGTAGAAGTAGAGAAGCTTCTTGAGAGGCTTCGACTTGGAAGGCATCACGAATCGAATGATGTGCATGAGCAGCTGCGGCATAGGATCGCCATTGAGCATGATGGTGAGGATGGTCTTCATGGTCTGTACTTTAGTCTCGTCGGTACCCTTCTCGAGCTGCGTACGCAGCTCGTTGGCGGTGGGCACATCGGCGGCATTGTCCTGATGGACTAAGCTGTAGGCGTTCTCTAGGAAGGTAGACATGTTGACTGGGCGGTGGACAGCTTGAGGAGCTCCTCAAGACATGTAGAGGAGATGCCGTGATGGGTGCTCGTGTCGTGCGTTAGGTTTGTCGCAATGGACGGGTCAGCGTGCCCAAAGGTGCTCAAAGGGTACGAAGTGACAGAGACGAAGCTCTGTGAGGACTCCGACGCCAGGAATTGAAGGTGTAAGATGCAGGAAGATGCGGACTGTCGCCAATGTGTAGCGTCGAGGCGAAGGGTGGAGGGACAGAGCACGAGTCGCGAATCACTGGCCACGAGAGGTAGAAGGGACCGGATCGGATCTTGGATCGAGCTGGGCGGACTGCGAGTGTCTTGTGTGTTCTCTTGTCTCTCCGGCAGACAGCGACTGGTGGTGCCCTCTGCGAATCCACTTAAGACTGCTCTGAAGCCTGGAGGAGCGCTTTGGGTTTGGAGGTCTGGCGTTGGGCGGTTCTAAAGTCTGGAGATCTGGCCCCTGCCAAAAATGGCTTGTCGAATACCAATGTACGAGGTTAGGGACTGACACAGTGGCACTAACAGCTCATCGCCATAGCACTCAGCGGCCTCTCTGCAGGGGGGTCAGTAGCTACAGTACGAGTGGCCCCGGGCGCGGAACTGGATTATCGTCAGCCTCCGTCCAGACCCCTGGACTGTGTGGAGGGGTACACATCAGTGCCTACCCCTTACCACCTGGGACGTGCATAGTGCGACAAGTATGGTACAATGAATTAGCTGCCTCCGGGATACTAACAGCCCCCGTCTCCCAATTGCTGCCCCCTCCTGGTGGCTGATTGTTGTGTCTGTACCTGACGTGCCCCTCCACCAGATCTCGCAATCATTGGTTCTTGGAAGCCTTGCCTGCCCGGAACCGCGCTTGAGTATCGCATCGCGAATGCCTTTGGACCTGCCCTCACATCCTTCTGCCACCCTTGGGTTGCATCCTCCAGCTCAATACGAATCTGGGCTGTTGCGATCATGGCGTCCACCAATGAACCTTTCTACCTGAGATACTAGTAATGAACCTTCCTCTCCCCGCTGTTCTATATTCTCTTTGTCCTGCTGACAAGACTGTCTCAACAGCTCCGGCCACTCAGGCCGATTTGGCCATGAATTCCTAGGTATGCTTCCTCGCAACCTCCTCCCTGAAGATCAACATGGGATGCTTGAGCTCGGCCGACTGTTTCTAAACTTTGGTTGTTCTAGAATTCGACTTTCGGGTCGTTGGTGATGGGCGCAGTGCAGTGGCCCGCTACGCTAACAACTCCAACTACCGCAATGACAGTCTCATTCGCAAGGAGAGTGCGTCTTCCTGCTCGGCCTCCTTTCCCGTCTTCTTTCTGCGTCTGTCTGAAGACTTGCTGACCGTCTCGTCCCATATAGTGTGCGTCAGCTCCCTTGTTATCGACGAGATCAAGCGCATCATCAAGGCTAGCGAGATCCTCAAGTACGCCACTCATCACCCTACGAGAGAACGACCTCCTCCGAGGCAGGAACCATGCACGCTGACATTCAGAACAGGGAAGATGACGGCAAGTGGCCGCAGAAGAATAAGGACGGCAGGCAGGAGTTGGAGATCAAGGTGGGCGGTGAGCACATCAGCTTCGAGACAGCCAAGATCGGATCTCTGGTCGATGTCACGGAGTCGGCCGATCCTGAAGGGTTACGCGTCTTCTACTATCTAGTGCAGGACCTGAAGGCCTTGGTGTTCAGCCTCATCTCGCTGCACTTCAAGATCAAGCCTATCTAAGCAGTGGGAGAGAGACTTAGGCCGCCAGTAAGAAAGAAGGCGCCGCGCTGGGCTGGGGAACATGATGATACCCTTTTCTGTTTCGCACAATTTAAGACTACAGCCGGAGTTGCAGGTCAAGAGGTTCCATGGCGAGGAGCGCACATGTTTGTGCACCGAAGGGGCTTGCATCGCTAGAACAGTACGCTGTTGTGAGGGACCTGAAGAGAATATAGCAGGACCGTGTATGTGAGAAGTTGGTACTGACGTGCTGTCGCGGTCATGGCTGGTAGGCCTGGAAAGACGGCCGAAAGACCAAGGTGGCCAGAAGGCAGCAACGCTGAGATATCCCAGGCGGGCAATAGTCGATGAATCTGTCTGGCTCCTCGTCCCTATGGACCCATAATGTGCGCCAGACACCACGCATCGGGTTTCATCAATAGCCAAATCAAGCGTTGAGAGGCACTGTGCACCCTGAAGCCTTAATGTTGGCAGTCGAGCTCAAGAAGAGGAGAGAGCCGTGAGCAACTCCAGCTAGGCAAATCAGCAGGCTTACACGCGAGGTTGGCCACATTGACCAGAAATTTAGACCATGGCTTGTTGCGCTTCAACTTCTCTGATTGCTGCCTGTGAAACAGTCGAATTCTAGTCCCTCGAGACTTTGGAAATGTAATTCTTGCATCGCAGCATAAGTGAGTGTCTGCTCCTAAACCGGATTGGGAGGGAGAAGGCAGTCAGGCAGTCATATGGGATTCAGAGGCTGGCTGATGGCTGTCGGAAGGAGTGTCCGCCAATCCTCTTAATGAGCTTCACATCTGTCAGCGACTATGTCCAATCCGTCTTTTTTCCTTCTGTAACTTTCTTGTGAGTTCATTGTATTTGTCTATTCATCCTCTCTTTCGCCCCCTTTCTTCTTCTTTTATTTCCCTTCTACTTCTAATTTTGTTGATTGGGGTGGTGATTTCAATTGTATAGTGTTGTTTTACCCTTTCAGAGCAAAAGGAGGAAAAGAGGCAGGAAAGAAGGGGCCGTCGTTGTTGATTTTAATGGTCCCGAACCCTACCAACCAAAGGTCCTCATTCTTATCTCGGCCGATCTCGCCGCCTCCACAACGAACGCCATAACAACGTTGTAGTCAAGTGTCTCGTACCTCGCTCACCTCACCATTTACACCTGGCCTGGCCCGGCCTGGCCTTTTGGAATGGTATAACACCTACATCCGCGCGGAAGAAAACACAAGGCGCATTGCATTGCATTGTATCCGCCTCGCATCTGTGTTCTTCTACCCCCCTTTTCGACGCCTTCTCCGCCTCAGGCTCGCCTACGCGCCTTCGATGCAACCTGTCGTCATAGTCACCTGCCGCGCGAGGTCGCCATCGTGGTTCTGGTCCTGAACCTGAAGAGAACCGGTCGTGTTGCTTCACCACACCCATCTGTCACCATTATATACATCCACCAGCTCGTCAGAGCTTACTCCTGGATCTGTAACATCAGCGCCGCCGCCTCGCTCAGCGCAACAGCCTCGGCCTCGACCTGCACGCGATATCTCGTCCTTTTCTGCTGCAGCCTGCACAGCTTGCGACTTCCTTGTTCACATCCATCCGCGGTCTAAGCCGCGAGAAGACATCAACATGCCTACACCATCTGCTCCCGATCCTCACGCCCCATACGTCTTCTCCTCGATATGTCCAGAAACAGACGACTCTTCCACCTCCCGAGATGTTACCCCTGTGAGCTCGGCTCCCCACTCGATACGCCACTCCACGACCGAGGAAGACGATTCCGCCTCCAGACTGACCGCTGTGTCTTCTGCTGCTCGCTACGACGACACTGACGGGCCCGTCCCAGACCTCGATCCCGATGCCGATATGTCGAGCACCGTCGCCGACAGCTCATCATCCTGTCTCGAGTCCCATAAAACACCAGAAGTCGACCTCGACCGCACAGAATCTCCCTCCGATCAGTCTCCCGTCGAACAAATCCGAACATTGACACCGCGACACGGCGTAGGGACTTCGCATCGATCCGCCCGTCATATAGACATCGATGCTACGTACAACCCACAGTACCAGTTTGGGCATGCCATGGAGCATGACTACGGCTTGCCTAGTATGGGGCGTGGTTATCCTTCTGGGAGGGTATGTCGACCCATCGCGCATAGGCTGCTTATATTTTGTATGAAGCTGGGACTGATAATCCTCTTCGGCTCAGGTCATCCCAACTTCCCCCTCCTCGTTTCTGCGGGCAGGAAGTCGCTTCACCGGCACACAGCAGTCCGAGAGGCAGGTTTATGACGTTCAAGTCGAGATCAAATACGTCGATCTGCGAGAGTCTTCTCTCTGCGGATACCTGCGGATCCAGGGTACGCCTGGCTCAGCCCCAGCCTGAGTTCACCATACATTCTTAATTCTGATGTACATGTTTGCTAATGAGCCTTTTCCTAGGCCTCACTGATGACCATCCCACGTTGACAACATATTTTGAAGGCGAGATTATCGGAACAAAATACGGTTTCATGACCAAGCACGACAGCTGGGGTGCCAATGACAAAACAGATCTGTCCCACTGGTCCAAGTTTCCGGCGTTCCGCCCCTATTCGAAGCAGGCAAGGAGGGGCTCTTCTGTTGTCATCAAGGACATCGCCCAGTCCGAATACATCTTTATGCGTTGGAAAGAACACTTTTTGGTGCCCGATCACCGCGTCCGCACCATCACTGGTGCGAGCTTTGAAGGTTTCTATTACATATGCTTTAATCAAGTGCAAGGGGAGGTAAATGGCATTTATTTCCACAGCAAGAGCGAGAGGTGAGTGAGCCCTAGCCCTATGCACACGCTTTCCTGACCGGTACGACGTTGTACCTAGGCCAGGGGCCCATCACGCACGTTTGCGCTATTCTGACAGTCGCCGCTCCTTAGGTTCCAGCAGCTCGAGTTAAAACACGTCGAGGACAGGGGTTGCCTTGGGGCTTTGGAGTTCCGGTGATATTGAACAGTGGGCTGGGAGTTTTGGCGTTCCATGACTAGGCAGCAGCTACACTGCACGACGCATGAAGGCGGACGAAATACCGATGGCCGGAGCACAACTGGCTTTGCCGCGGGACGACTTTGCCAATGGCCTCTTCAAAGGCAAGGAGACAGCATGTTATGAGTTGGGCGACAAATTGGCATGCTCCGATGTGGGCGGCATTAGCACCTCCTTCTTTTCGGGTTTATCTGAGCATTGATGCGGCATATGATATAAATAGATGCCTGCTGCATGCTCGGCCATCAATCTATTGTGGGACGAAGATTGAAGTATTAGACGACCGAAGTGGAGCGTGGTGCAGGAATACAAGAGCCGACTTGGGTGCTGATTGCTCATTATGGGCGTTCCACAGTCGAGACCGGCGTCTATCAGGGTGGCGTTTCTTTCTGAAATCTATTAAAGTAACCCTTTCTGAAAGGGTTGAGTTCGTCTGCTGTCACTCCTGCGTGCTGGGCACCCGCCCTGACCTCCCACGCCTCCAGTTCTGCCAGGGTGACGGACTCATCGGGCAGCTTGCGGTATGTGATCAGCCTACGTGACCACTTATTGAACGGCTGCACACAGATGGTAATGATCTCCAGGCAAGGGTGTGTTGGCACCTTGATCTCCTGGTCCTGGTCGTTGGCGGTGGGCATCCAGAAGGAGAGCCGACCCCCATCGACGAGCGTCTCGGCTGAGAACTGCAGGATATCGTCAAGCATGGCAAGGAAACTGTACGGCTTCTTGGGGGCAATGAAATCCGGATTTCTGTTGTCATCATCAGCCATTTTATCCGAAATAGAACCCACAACTTTCTTTCGGTTCGACTGAGCTTACTTGTACTTCGTGTAGCCTGCCTCAACCACCCAGGGTGTGCTCTCTGGATCTCGACAGCCGAGGACACGGAGGCCCTCCCTTACACCGTAGGGAGGATCACAGACTATGCCGTCGAAGAGTCGTGCATGACCGCCCGGACCGCCACGCCCGAATGTCAGGCGCCGCAGTGGCGTGTTGGTCAGGTCAGACGTGAAGATGTCTCCCAATCTACCAAGAAGCTCGTAGTTTTTGAAATTCCCGCGTAGTGTCTTCTCACCCTTGACGAGACCCCTCTTGGCCTCGGCGCGGGAATCGTGGCCGGAGCCCCTCACGGCCCGTCCGTCAATGTCACTACCCCAGCTGATGGCGCCGAAGGCCGAGCAGGCGATGGGGAAGCTGCCAGTGCCCACGAATGGGTCGTAGAAGATCTTGCCGGGACCCGCGAGGGCCATGTTCGCCGTGACGAGGGCGAGCTCGGAGTCCATAGACGTCGTGCTGATGTAGGGTCTCTTCTTGAGATCGTACTTCTTCACGAGGTCGCGGCCGCCCTTGCCGAGGAAGCGGCCAAAGTGGTAGCGCGTGGGGGGCGGCGTTGACATGCGCGTGGGATCAATCGGCCACTCCTCGAAGATGGTATAATCGTGGTCCGGATCCTTCATCCTGATGGGCCCATGAAGTGGCATGTAGCGGAAGGTGTTGATCATGTCCCGCCGCTCATCTGCAGTGCGGGAGCCCTGAAAGGAGTCTATGCTGAATCTCCACGAGTCCTTGCTGTAGCGCTCCCACAGATGTGAGGATCTCGCCTTGACGGACTGGTGGAGCTCGTCCAGAGAACCGCCGCCGCCCCAGTACTCGTATACACTCTGGGTCAGGATGGAGCGGTGGACGAGTCGGACGGCAGCTTGTGCATCGCAGGCACGGATGACACAGAAAGGGGTTTCCGGGTCATACGACACGACGTCGAAGGGAGCATCCTCGACCACGGCCAGAGCCTGAAGCTCGGGAACACGGAAGGACTCATGCAGCTGGCCGAACCGGACGAGGAACTCCATCCTGTCGAGAAGGCCGGTCACGTATGTTAACGCCGGCACCGAATTCTTTCCGATGGACGAGACTGGATTGCGGATTCGGCTCTGCTAGCGAGTGTGGAATCAAGGCAGGATGGACGACTAAAGATCTCGTACTTGGTGTTGGATGTATGTAGATGCTTATAATATTCGATTCGATACTGGCTGATCTTGGCTCCAGTATTTCATCTTGTGCTGCGCTGGGAAATCAGCATGTTAACTTGCGATCCTAAGTTCCACGCTCGGTTTGGAGTCCAGTACAAAAACAATGGACCAGCTTGAAAGTCAGTGTCTCGTATCGATCAAGCGTCGAAAGGGCTTCACAAAAAAAGGCATGGGGACCATCCACGAGTGAAGATATTTAGTTCTAACCCTAACCCGGGTACTGTAGTAATTAAGAGGCAAGTGCCATTTTGCAGTCCACGACAAATTACTTTGTTGGACCTTCTTCTCCATGTTTCCGCTATGCTTTTGAGGACCACTCTTGAATCTTGGAATATTCAGACTACACAGTGCTCTAGTCATGTCTGGGGAGATGTTCTCCTTCGGAGAACCCACCGTCTATGAGCGGTCTAAGTGCTTCTTCACATACGGCCGCATGCCCTATCTCGACCCTCGCCAACCTCCAACCCAGTGGACGTCCAAGGGAAAGCCATGGTCGACGCTGGTGACACATGACTTCATCCGAAGGGTCAGTAACCTCAGAAACGCCTTGGCTTCTTTCTCCCAATCGCAAAAGAGTCGTGAAAAGCTGACTGCAACGGCAGGTCGATCTCATTCTGCCATACGAATCTTGGCATCTACTTCGAGAGACGTTATCAGGGTTTTCGATTTCTCCTCCCGAATTTTATCGGGTTACCATGTCTCTTTCCCAGATCTTGCAGGGCGACTTTTTCACACAATACATCAAGATTGGTGTGCAGCCATCCGCCCTCCGATCTCTTCTTCCAGGGCCTGACCGTGGAGGTCCCGGCTTATACCGGGGGCACTGATCCTAGCACAGTCTACTGACGCGTGTGCTGAGCAGGTGATGTAATCATGCTTTCACAAGGCCGAAGGGATGTGGACAACGTATTCACGCTCAAGGACGGTGAGGAGCCGTCATTCTTCCTTTCCGCGTAGATGGTTGCCGCTAACATCTGGCAGGCCAGCTTACCATGTTCCTGGATAAGGAGACGTATGAACGAGCTGGCCTGGTTGGCAAGCCTTACGGCGCCAAGGGGAATAGAGGTTTAAGGCCTCGCTGGGTAGTTCAATTCGATCTCCGGAGTCCATCCATGTTTCGAGGCAAGAAGGGTTTCGACCGGTTGATCTACGCTTGCAAAGATGTGCTTGACGAGGAGCGAACGTGGCTATTCAAGAACGTGTCTTCAACAGGTGGGTTTCCTCTGCCATCCTCCATTTTTCGGCTTTATTTTGTGTTGTTTTGTTGTGCCTCTCTGCTTCGATATCGAGATTCTTCGAAATTCACTTCTAAAGGACCTTCTATAGTGCCCATTCCCAATCCTCTGGATGCCTTTCACCCAATCAAGTGCATGGCGTCTCCTGAGATATGCGAGGGCCTCAAGGTCACCTTGCCTCCGCTCGAGCCGCCTTCCGATTTAGTCACTGACGCCGGTACCAGCAACGTGCCAGAGGCGGTGGCCGACATCTATGAGTGGCTGTCACTAGTCCGCCTTCAAAGCCCACGGATAACGGCAGCAGATGCTATTGATCCTTTTTTGAGCCGCTACCAAATTCCCGGGAATCCGGACGAGCAGATCGCGACCAAGCTATGCACCATCAGCTGGGAAGGACTTCTCCCACCTTCATTTGCTCAGAAATTGCTTGCGGACGTCATCTCCAAACTGCCTTCCCGCGACTGGGTCTCCTTGAGCGTGTCATCTTTCTCCAAGACGATGTACGGGGACGCAGCCGAAAGTACGTTTCTTCGGCCGCCGGGTGCCCCGAGAGAATATCTTCTTTGGGATACCAAAAGCCATGAGTAATTCGGCCAGGGGGACGTTATGTTTCATCCTTCTCGGGGCCGGACGTTGCGATCCTCTGCTAGCTCCTCGCCCGAGATCGCCTCTTCGACCAGTTGCCGTAGCGCTGCCTGGCCAGCCTCTGTGTGAAAATCCTCCCTCGCAGCCAGCTCCTCGATGCGCCTCCTAAACTCCGGATCGGGCAGTGCACCGCCGGTATCCTCTTCAGTCATGGTACCGATATTCACCGATAGGCCCTCAGGAGGCGGTGGAAGATCTCCGTTGGTATGTCCATTGACAGGGGCGTGCTGCGGGGTGGTCTCATTGGCTAGCTCGGACACCTCCTTGGTCGCGAGATAGTCGGCCACGGCTGGGAAGTCGCCGTCCTGTTCAATCTTCTGGCGTGCTGTCTGCCCCTCCTCGCCGGTGATGCTGATATCGAGCCCAAGCTCTTCGACAAGGACCCGGGCTGCCTCGACAGTCTCGACGACGAACAGGGCGGTCTCGGAATCCTCGTCTCGCAGATCGACAGGCACGTGGAACTCGTTGACTAGGGCACGCAGGAGATCAAGGTGATTGTAGCTCGCAGCGGCGTGCAGCAGGGAATACCCGTGATCATCTTGTTCAGAAGCGATAGAGGGGGTCTCGCGGAGCAGGGGCAATAGTGCGGCGGGGTTGTCCGCCGCCAGGAGGAACGGGTTGGGCGGCATCGTGATGTTCGAGTTGTTGCGTGCCAAGAGTACAGCAGGTGGACCGTGGGAGGAAGCTTATCGTGGGATGCAACAGGTGCAACAGTGCCTGATTGACTGGTGATGAGATAGACGCAAACAGTAACGAGTGTCCCAACCCCGTTTGGGTCTGTTGGGTAGTTGCCACACGTCAAGTTGCACCTTCTGAAATTTCTCCAGTCGTTGGCGGGGTCTCACGTTGCTGCATAATTTCGTTAGGCGCATATTTTCTTGACAATCGGGTCAGAGGTATGCGCCAAGTCCGGGAGATCTCAATGCCGGTGAGATAATTGGTAAATTACATGTAACTCAAGAGTGTGGCATTTCGAAAGGTTCTACAATGTTATCAATCATGTAATATTTTCTTCCAAGTATTATTTGAGGATTGCCCCCGACGGACCGACTTCTTGACGATGGTGGGTTGGATCGCATGCTCTCAGCAGAGGCAAGCAGTGGCGCGGAAAAGGGTTTTCTGCTAACGATCGTACTAGGAATCAGGAATCAGCACGTGAGATGTCTATAGTAATGCTGGCACTTAAGGAAGGAGATGCCCAAGTTGCTATGAGGTGTTTGGGAGTTTAAGGTGCTTGGCAGTGCAAAGTGCAGCCAGATAATTGTGGCCTAGCCACAGGAGCGAGCGAGCGCCTTGCCTTTGGGACCCTCTGCTATTGTGCCTAGTGGGGGGAGAAAAGGTAAATTGTCAAAAAGCCCCACAATCCAATGAACTTCTTGCGCCGCCACCCCCCCTGCACCTGTCCACGCTAAAAATCCAATTAGTGGCTTATGTAAGTCAATCGCACAATCCAGGTGTGGTCTCCCGAAAATTCGCAGCAAACTCCACCCCAACATTTCAATCTTTGAGAATCTTAGCATTGACAACTCCATCACCAACGCCATCCTCAGTCCAAGATGCCTACTCGATTCTCCAAGACCCGCAAGGTATGCCCTATCGCTCTCGAAAGGAACAGAGCATGGCAGCAATCAAGGATACAGGGCAGACATAACTGACTTTTTGATGATTGAAGCACCGCGGCCATGTCAGCGCCGGTAACGGTCGCGTTGGCAAGCACAGAAAGGTACGAGACGAGCGAATTATCCCTCTACGCGGCCAGGCGATGCAAACATCTCCAAGGCGAAGACGAGCCTGAGAACGAAACCTGCCTTTCGAACACGATACTGACGGACCTTTCTTCATCCTACAGCACCCCGGTGGTCGTGGTATGGCCGGTGGTCAGCACCACCACAGGACCAACCTCGACAAGTACCATCCTGGTTACTTCGGTAAGGTCGGAATGAGGCGCTTCCACCTTCTCCGGAACCAGCAGTGGAAGCCTGAGATCAACGTCGACAAGGTGAGCACTTCCTCTGACCCCTTCCTCAATGGACACACGGACGACACCGTGGGGTCTGGTTACAAGTAGGCGGCCTAAGCAGTCACTGACATATCTCTTTCCTTTTCCTCGATACAGCTGTGGTCTCTGGTCCCCGCCGACCTGCGCGAGAAGCACATCAACAAGTCTGCCGATACCGCCCCTGTCATCGATCTCACCGCCCTCGGATACGCGAAGCTGCTCGGCAAGGGCCGCCTGCCCGAGGCTCCTATTGTCGTCCGCGCGCGCTACGTCAGCAAGCTGGCTGAGTCGAAGATCACCAAGGCCGGTGGCGTCATTGAGCTGGTTGCTTAAAGTGTGATTGAAAAAAGGCGGCAGCACGTTTTGGGGGAGGGGGGATCCTACAGGGATAGGCAGGCAGGCATGGACACAAAAAGCACTTTTCGCAGAATCGGTCGCATGGGCTGGCTGAAGGAATTTCCATCTGGCGTCTATCGGTTTTCCAGTGTCTAGAGCAATGACACAAATCTTACGATGAACAAAGAAATACCCTACCTACAACATGATCGACATGAAGGGGAACACACGCCCTGTGGCCGTTGCGACAGGTGCCCGAGGTCAAGCTGGTGCAGCGGAGCGACTACTGCTGATGACTAGCATTAGGCCCAAGTCCATCTCGCGAGCGTCGGCAGGGTTTCCATAGCACGAAAGGCAATTCATCGGCGCTGCAGACGGATAAGCAATCAAGACTCTTGCGTGACATCTGAAAGGGAAGCAAGGTTTCAGGGACGATCGCTAGATGTGACCAGTTGACACCATTAACCTTGCATTTATATCTGCCACCCAATCCGGCTCCAATGACCAACAGGTCCTGCGACGTGCAAAAGCTGCGATCGCTCTGCCTCATTGGCTGGCCTTGCTACCTGGCGTACATGTCTATTGAGGGCACTGTCCAAAGGAGTTCGTGGCCTGAGGTCCTCTGTTGTTGAGATATCGAACCCCTGAAATAACGTGATTCTGATCTTGCAGCGTATCTTGCACTTGGCACTGAATTTTGAAACTGGTAGCTGACTGCACCTGGATTACCGACCCACCTCTCGGTATGTTTGGTAGAGCTTCTCACAGACACCCAGCATACGGCTGGTCGCTTACTACCATTGTGGCCTGTCCTTGGCACAAGCAAGCAAACAGAAGCTGACCTATAATCCTGTTTCGTGCACCATGCACGGGTACGACAACTGTCTCTGCACCTGCCAATGGATTCAGCGGAACAAGATCCCCAGCCCCCATTAGGCTCGGCGTGCTTGGTGCAATGACACGCCACAGGGGGAGGGTAGCCGTCTTGGCATAGGCAATCCACACCGAGGTGACGACGTCACGGAGCCAGCGAGGGCTAACCTGGCTCTGAAAGGACAGTACAAGAGGACGCCGTCGGCTGAGTTTCGAGCACCCTGTCTTCGCTTGCCACACTATCCCATCCATCTTTCCCTTTACAGACCAATAACACTCTCCCATATCTCGCAGCCCAAATCTCGGAAGGCAAATATCACAATCATGGACTTTGTCAAGAACCTCACAGGCGGCGGTAAGGAAGATGGGCAACAGGGGCAACAGGAGGAGCAGAGGGCTGGGGGCGGTGGCTTTATGGACAAGCTCAACAACGTGGCTGGAGGCGGTGCGGCGGGTGAGAAGAAGGAAGATGGTCTGGACAAAGGTGTGTATATATCTCGAGCGGCCCTGTCACCACCTCCTCCCTTCAACCTCCAGAGCGGAACCATACTGAGCGAGCACGTGGAGGAGCACAGGTGTCGACTGGATTCAGGAGAACATCCTCAAGCAGGGTGACCAGTCCAACGAATCTGCTGTCGAGCAGGCCAAAGACGAACAGATCTCGGGTGAGTCGATCTCGCATAAGAAGGGAAAGGACGGTAGCATGCATAACTGGAGGACTCACTGCTGACGTTAGGAATTGGATAGACTTCATCCGCAAACAGTACAAGTCCCAGACTGGGAGTGATTTCCCTGTCGCAGACAAATAGAGGCATGCTGGAAAGGGCCTTCAGAACTGTTATGAACTGTCCACGATACGAAGATGGACTCTTTCTGGGCAGGTCAGCTCTCTCGGCAAGAGACAGCTTTCCTTCCATTGACCTGAGGATGTTGGGCCATCTAGACGGCGAACTGAAGACGCAAACCAGCACGTGTGCTATGCAGACGAGACAATATTTAATATAGCATCCAAGCTTAGTGGTTTTGTCTTTGGAATTGATCGTGCTCACCTTCTCTCCTCCTCTCCAGTAACACGGAGTCCTATTCGTGTTTCCTTGTACAATTTGAAAGTTGGCATTGACCACATGCTCGCACACACATATGTATATCTGTATATATTTAAAATTATTAATCATGATGATTTATTGATCCCTGTTGGCGGAAGCGTGAACGGAACTACGGGGTATCCGCCGTGTCCGTCAGGGTCCTCGGACACGGCGGCAGTTTTGGGTGGGGGCTGACGCTAAACATCCACTTCATGCGAGACAGGTGAAATCCATCCAACCATCCACCAACCACGACAACACCCGGGAGCGCCCTTCCTTTCTGTATTTCAGAATACACGCACAACAACGACGTAGACGAGTCAAAGTCAGCAAAGAGGGAAGGGGAAAAAAGACCAAGACAGTACCAACCATTTTTTCCAGTCCTTCCACCAAGCTTCCACGTTGATCTTCTCATACACCTTCCGCTATGGACTACGTCGAGCAGCGCATGGCCCAGGAGGCCCAGAGAGCCGCCGCGTAAGTCCAACACCCCGAGTCTTGCAGAGCGTAACTGGACTCTCTTGTCTGACCGCCCCATTGCAAACAGGAGCCCGTACGCCGATGCCTTCATCACGCCTCTGAACGTTCTCCTCCTCTCCCTTCTAGGCTACACACTCTACACCTTCCTCAAGCCCTCGGCGATTCCCGTCCTCCCTAGAGAGCCTCCTGCCACCGTCTTCCGCACCTTTACCCCGCGGACCTTGCTCCCCAACAATGGCGAGAACGGCAACCCCATCTACTTTGCGGTCCGCGGCCGCGTCTTTGATGTCACGAGCGGGGCCAATTTCTACGGCCCTGGTGGGCCCTATGAGAACTTTGCCGGCAGGGACGCGTCCCGTGGTCTGGCTTGCGGCAGCTTCGACGAGGACATGCTCACCAAGGATCTCGACGGCCCCCTCGATCCCATAAACGACCTGGGGCCCGAGGAGCTGGAGGCACTACAGGGCTGGGAGGATCAGTTCTCGTCCAAATACCTCGTCGTCGGGAAGCTGGTCCCCGTGGGTCAGGAGGAAGACTAAGATTCTGACTGTTGGTGTTCCATGGTTTGCTGTAGATCAGCTCCTCGTTAACTAATAGACTGTTTTCGCTCTCCCTCTCACTATTCCCGTTTTCAACTCAATCATGAGACTTACAAGTTCCTCAGACGATGGTTTGGAACGAGAAATGCGAGGATCTGTAGCCCCCGTGACTGCTACGCATCAGATCAATGTCCATATGGGCATTTGTCCGTTCTTGACAAGTGTCCAAGTCGACGTTAGCTTCACAAGATTTGATATTTGATCTTTCTCATACAATGTCCACTTCCCTCATGGTTGTTAGCTGGTCATTCCATTTTGTCTTCATCTAATTGTCTAGCAGCCTTTTGGTCCGAACATGTTCCGACACGTCGGCCTCGAGACCGTGATGACAAACACACTTGATGAGAGTACAGGACCCTGGGTTTGATCTTACCAACAGCCGTTGGCCTTTTGATTTCGGATAACACGACATCTTCGTGCATCCGGCTCAATACGGAAATCACGCTGTCGAAGGAGGAGCTGTTGGTTGCCATAGATACAACTTCAAACCTCAAGCCAGGTCTCTTCCGTCCCCCCTCCCCCTTTATATACATATATATGTTTCTTTCTTTCTCTCTTTGTCTCCTTCTTTTTCATTGGCAATCGTCTTTGAAGCTCCACTTGTAAGTTACACCCTTCTCTCTTTGCCTCTTTCTGCCTGTCTCCGTTGCGAGCTCAGTTGCCTTACAGTATTTGATCCAATATAAGCGATGGCAGCACCGAATCGTACCGCCGAGGAGGATGGCGTGGGCGGTGCATGGGCCCCAGTGCCTCTGCGACCTTGAGACTATGCCTTTCGATGTCCTATCTTTTCGTGGAGAGATATCGCCGGGCTTGTGTCTCCCTGGCATACGCTGCCGCGCTTGCGATCCTCCAACGCACCTATGTCCGTCATATTTTGGTTGACATGCCCCTAATGGACCTGTGGACCGAGTCTCAGACCCAGTCCTGGATCTGAAGCTGCAACCTACCCATAGTCGATGGGACGACCTGTTCAGCCAAGACCTCGTTGTCATCGGCAGGATTCGCTTCGAGGTTATGGCGTGGGAACTTGAACTCGCAAAGCCTCGCTGTCATGGCAACAATTCACATCCCCATCGGTCCTTCGTTCGCCCGCAGGCAGTCATTGTCCGTTTAGGCGGCCACAAGTTTCATGACACAGACAGCCTTCGCGAGAGACTCCGCGTCCTCACGCTCCATACCAGAGGTTCCTGACACGACTATCTCTCCGTGTACGAGTCATTGGTATTGTCTGAAATCAGTTGCCTCCTATTCATGTCAGAATGCCAGTGGTGTGTACCTTGCCTGCACGGCAATGATGAGTCTGACGAGGCAACGATCCTTCAGGGGACCATGCATGTGCTGTGGCTCCAAGCTTTTTCTGCTCGGAACTGAGCTTTTGGCTCATGCTGGAGGGGTATGCCCCGAGTGGAGAGTGCCAATGGCCTTACACTGCTGACGATGCTTGACCATTTTTTGATGACGAAGAGGAAGAAGAAGACGACGGGGCCGCCAGTATTAACGGGCAGTTCAGTGCGTACGGGAGACATCTGAGACACCTAGACCTCAGTTGGACGACAGAACTCACCTCTTCAACATGGCTGTCCGTTTGGTCTGATCAGGCGCGTGGTGTGTCTGCCGAGCCTCGAAAACCTCGTCATGCTGAAGGCGTCCACCCAGATGCTCTCCGGGGCCCTCAAGAAGCTTGAGACAAGGCTTTAAGATCCGTCAGAAGACGGGAGCGCAATGCAGCTACTCCGCTGCCTTCCAGACTCGCTGCTAGTGATCTTCCTTACCGAATTCTGGCCACAACGCGAACGCGGCCTGTTTTTTTTTACTTTTTATTTATTTATTTATTTATTTTACCTTCGCACATGAATACTACGACATCGCCCTCCTGATGATGGAGTAGGATTGGATCGATTCAGTCCTCCGAGATGATGCCGCGGCCGCGTCGGCCAAGCCACCCTACCGTATGATCCAGCTTGTCGAGGACAAGGCATTATTTTTGGCACTCGTGAGGCTGCTGTGCAATGTCTGGTTGGTTGGAAAATGGGAGGCACGAAAAGTCGACCTCAATACTGCATAGGCCATGGATTGGCGCGGAGCCTTGCATTTCTGAGTACTGTGACTTGGGTGGGTTTCGATTCCTTGCTCGACTGGAGTCTCATATCCAAAGAAATCCGTTATTGTATCTGCAAATAACAAAGTGTCACCGGGGACGGGACCTGGATGGAAAGCTTGTTGTATCTTGAGCGACACCACTGTGGACTTGATTCTGCGATTATTTCATTTGGGGTTGAACTGCGGCTACCGGGCCAAGACATGCAATGCAAAGATTGATATGGATAGTGTCGTCTTGTGACGGTGAACAAGAGACGATGGAGGGACGCAGTGGGTTGCGCCACCACAAACCCAACTCTTCTTACGTTGATTGCGCGAAAACCCCCGAGCCCTGAGGTGGCAAGAAGCCAAGAGCGCAACAGGGACATGTCGTCAGTCGCCACATGATCCTGATCCTGAAATGGCAGCGTCGCCTCGCTTGCGCAGTGATCTCCTCTCAGCTATCACGACGACACGGCAGAAGGGGCGGAAGGATCATGTTGCGACTCATTCATCCATCCATCCATTCCATCCGCCTCTACAAGCGAGAAGCAAATTTGATCGGAAGTCATCGTCGTCTCTCGTTTGTCTGTCCTCAGTGGAGCATCTGATTATCGCAGGGGTTTCTCTTGTGTGGGCACTTTCCGCAGCCAAGTGTGCCACGACGAGGAGAAGAACCAATGGCGCTTGCGATGGTATCAAATTTGGACCACGGAACAGGGAGGACAATTAAGTGACCAGATCCACAGCGGGACGGGCGGTATTTATGGGACCGTTGAGAGATAAGTGCAGTAGTAGCAGGACGGGCAAAATATCTTGGGGAGGAGGTCCCACTCGATAAGCTTTCAGCTCTCGAGCGCCGTCTCCAAGTTACTATTACGATTTCCCATGTATCCCTGGGCAAGCCAAGTCGGTCTTAGTATTCTGTGGCGGCCGACCGTTGTAGGAATAGCCGTATATGTTACTACTGTCGGATTATCTACCATAGTAGCCTGTGTCTTCCTGTGCCGTGTACTTGAAAGAGAAAAGCAACATCGTGAAGGCTTTGAGTGACAACGCGGCGAGTCGAAAGGAGAGTTTCAAGATGGAGGTTGAGCCAAGAATCATGCCTGGTCCGCCGCGCGGGGTGTCATCTGTATTTGTCACTTATCAGCTATAGCTAAACTTTCTTGATCCATGATCTTCCCACTTCCGCCTATGTCATCAGACATGTTTCCTTGGTAAATTGCTATACAGTACAATTTACAGTACTAGGCATGTTATGAACCGCGACCCGCCATTGCGACAATCCTCGTCCTCCTTTCGTTATTTCTATTAGGACCTAATACCTGAGTTGCGTGTGTGACCTTGTTCTGATCCCTTCGTGTGTCTTTCGAAAATGGCAAAGGTGAGTGGTTCGTGACGCAGCAGCAGAACGACCATGGATCCAACTGAACCTGATACTGTTCCTGGTGCGTGTGTGCTGTGTGAGTAGATACGCTGCATAGCTGTATAAGGCAAAGGATCACCTTCTAGAAGACGTCGACTGCAAGAAACGTGCATGGGTGATCACTGTTCCATAGCTTGATAGGGTGTTGGCTGCCGCATTGGGACAGTCACTGCGGAACATACTTTGGTGTTCCTGTATCTCTTCCGAGCCTCCGCCCTTCCCCTTCTCCCCTGTTCTTCTTCTTCTCATCGACGATCTTCCCACCATGACCAACCCGAGTGCGAGTCGACGCATGTCAGAAGACCCCCTCTTCAATTCCACCAGAGGTTTCTTTCAACGTAGTTTGGCATGAAGTGTTGACAGGTCTCCCGTAAGCCTGCTTGCCTGTCAAGTATGCGGCTTGCGAGTCGAGCCACCCAACCTGTACGAGCCCGTACTGTGTTCCCCTAGGTCCCTTATTTCTGTTTGCCCCCCCCCCTTTCTCTCTATTTTTCCATAGAGAACAAATCACGGGAACGACGGTGATCTTCATGCCAAAACTCACCACCTTCTTCCCCCACGCTTGCTCCACCTGCGATGTCTGCAGCCTGAGCATGTCTCCACCGATTCCTTTCTCTCTCAGGTAAAAAGCATGACAGAAAAGAAGGTGCATATACCAACTGGATGTGCCAAGTGGGAACCGGTGGATTCTCTCGCTCATTTGTACACGGAGTATGTCGTATGAAGATATGGCACCACGCGCGTTTATTTGCGTTGAGTGGACTGCATCATGCATGCCCCGACTTTCTGGGTCCCGGGCCCTGATGCTAGAATCTATCATATATTCTTTGGACCCCCTTCATCGACTCTTATTTTGTGTGGTAATTCGTGCTTGCCTGGAAAACACGCCCCTCTCCCTTTAGGCGGCTTCTCCGGTTCAGCAGAGAAAGGACCTGTCCTCTATTCACAAACCAAGCCAACCCAGCCGACAACATGGGCTCAAGTGAAGAACACTCGACTGAGAAGTCGGTGCCTCCCTCTTCGACCAACGATGATGTTGGCGCTGGTGTCGTCACGGATCATGGCGCGGAGAGTGAGCTGCATAGGCGGCTGAGCAGTCGGCACGTCACCATGATTGCGCTTGGCTCTTCCATCGGCATGGGTCTCTGGCTCGGTAGCGGAACCAGTCTGGCCAACGGCGGCCCGGCTGCTCTCTTCATCGGCTGTAGGTTTTAATCCTGTGTCGTGAGATAGTATTGTTGCTGTTGGACGACGTAGAAAGAGTCATGCTGACAAGGGGATGCATTAGACATCCTTTCCGGAACCATGATCTGGTCTGTCTCGCAGTCTATCGGTGAGATGGCCATCATGTACCCTCTACCCTCGGCCTTCGTACAGTGGACGAATAAATTCGTCGACCCGGCCGCCGGCTTCGCGCTGGGCTGGTGCTATTGGTTCTCCTGGTGGATTACCATTGCCAACGAGCTTGCTGGTCTCGTGACAGTGCTGGGCTTCTGGGAAGGGAGCAGCAAGATACCCACAGGAGGTTGGATTGCTATTTTTCTAGTCGTTATAGTGCTTGTCAACATCTGCGCTGTCAACTATTTCGCCGAGACCGAAGTCGTCTTCGCAGCCATCAAATTTGGCTGGATCTTCATCATCATTATGTTCGTCTCCCCTGGTTCTGACCTGAAAAGTAAAGTCTGGACAAAGAAAATAGAGTCTTGCTGACATGGAAGCCCACAGCACTATGATTGTCATCTCCGCCGGCGGCGCACCCAAGGGCGGCCCAATAGGGTTCAAATACTGGGACACAACTCACGGTTTCACCAACGGCTTCAAAGGATTCCTCGATATCATGCCCACCTGCATCTTCGCCATGTCCGGCTCCGAGGCCTGCGGTCTCGTCGCCGCAGAGACCGAGAACCCGCG
Source organism: Cryphonectria nitschkei (assembly GCA_006503525.1). Lineage (NCBI taxonomy): Eukaryota > Fungi > Ascomycota > Sordariomycetes > Diaporthales > Cryphonectriaceae > Cryphonectria > Cryphonectria nitschkei. The sequence goes on from LAZJ01000051.1 coordinate 173,810, forward strand.
AAAGTCGGTTCCCAAGGCTGTCAACTCGATCTGGATCCGACTGGGTCTCTTCTATGTCATCGGTTCGCTCATGATTACCATCACAGTCAGCCCATACAATGAGAACCTGTTTGGCGGCTCGGGTACCAACGCCTCGCCGTTCGTCATCGCCTATAGAGATTCCGGTCTCGAGCCTTTGGCGCACATCATGAACTTCATCATTTTCATCTCCGTCTTGTCCACGGGTAGTATCTCGGCATACTCTGGTGCCAGGACTCTCGTCGGCCTCTCCGAGATTGGCATGGCTCCCAAGGTCAGTCTGACTTATGATCTGCGAATGCTTTCGTATCCGCGACATTTGGCCACAAATAGAATCTTGGTTACTGACTTCCCCCCCCTTTCCCTTTATCTTTGCAGCAAATGAGGAAGGCTGACAGGATTGGTCGTCCCTGGTGGGCTCTCGTGCCGACACTCATCATTGGCGGTGGTCTTGCGTTCCTCAATGTCGACCAGACTGGCACTGCCGTATTCACATGGTTCTCCAACCTGACATCCCTCATCACACTGTTTGGATGGGCCATGATCTGCTTCTCCCACATCAGGATGCGGCACGCATGGAAGGCTCAGGGCCGCTCCGTCGACGAGCTGCCTTGGAAGACCTGGACGTTCCCCGTGGCTGCCTGGTGGGGGCTGGGCTGGTGCATTCTTCTCGTCATCGCTGAATTCTACCTCAGCATCTGGCCCCTGGGCGACTCCCCGAGCCCCAAGAACTTCTTCGCTAACTTTGTCTCTATCATTGCTGGCGTGATTATCTGGCTCGGCGCTCGCCTCTACTACTACCTGACGGAGAAGTCGGGCTGGTGGGTTGACTCTCGCACCATTGACCTTGACGCAGGCCGGCGGTTTTACTCGGCAGACCAGGTCGAGGATGTTGAGAACAGTGCAGTTGACAAGAAGGCGTTCGGCTGGATAAGGAGGAAGATCTGAGTTGACTGTACGACTCGTGACGGGAACCCGATGTTGCATTAACTGGCGTCGTTCACTTCATCGAACGCCCTACAGCACGTGTAAGATTGTATGGGTTACGCTTACCACACGTGTGTCTTCACAATTACACCCTTAGACACCACTGAAGGAGTACAAAAGCCTACTAGGCACCTTTATCGATTATGTCATGTTGAATTCGGTCTTGAAAATGGGGTGTGACGAGGAGCCTGGAGGTCGAGGATGTTGTCGAGCCCAACGACTTACCATCAGAGTTTGCAGGCTATCTTAGGGCGTCGTCCACTCTTCACCGGCTTAAGTGTGCCTTGACGCTTCGTGTATTTGCGATGACTTTCACTTGGCCACGGTTTGCATTCTGCGAACCTCCCTATGGTCTCACTTCGATCTCCTCCGCCCCTTCTCCCTTGTCGACCTTTTCGTCAAGATGCATGTTCATTGCGTGTTGCCCAGGAAGGACTGTCCTTCCACGAGATGCAAAAACGCCGCCGGTGAAGCCCTTCGTAAACAAGAGAGGTATATCCTCCAACTCTATACCTTTCGTCTCCGGGTAGAAGAAGAACACCATAGGGATGAAGAAGGCGTTCAAGACAGCAAAGACAATAAAGGTACGCCACCCGATGTTTTCTACAATATCATGAATGGTGTCAGCGAGTAGGGAGAGACAACACAAAGTAGCGAGACAGACGGGACAGGAGGGGTTGTCACTGACCAAAAGAGATCGGGGTGATCTTGACTACGGCGAACACCGCCATCCAGTTCCAACCAGACGCGATTGCTTGCATTCTGGACCGTACACGCGTTGTTGAGAGTTCGGAGGGGTAGAACCAAGGCACGGGAAGCCAGCCCACGCCGTAGCAGAGCTGAAAGATGAAGATGAATGCCACCGCCGTGTAGGCTGCTCCCTGGGTTCCGACCGAGAGCAGGATCGTTACGGCGATGAAGCACAGGCACAGTCCCGCTGAACATAGCATAAGCAAGGTCCGCCGCCCGTATCGATCCATCAACAGGACCGGAATAGCTGAGCCGATCAGATATGTACACTGAGCACACCCACCGAGGATCAGCGATAGGTTCCGGGTCAGGCCCATGTCATTTTCGAGGATCGAGGGCAGATAGTAATTGATCATGTTGGATCCGCTAAACTGCTGACCCAACTGGACCGAAATGATGAGCAAGAGCCGTCGCAGATTTTGGGCCTTGCCCCACGTGAAGAGCTCCCTGATCCTGAAGGGGCCGTCCTTGTGCTCCTCCTCGAGACCGGACTGGATGTCAAGGAGGGTCTTGCTGACCTGGGCGTCATCCAGAGGCCTGTCCGTGATAGCCGCAATGACGGCCCTTGCATCCTCGTGCCTGTCGTGCGCGACGAGCCAGCGCGGTGTCTCTGGGAGGCCGATGATCTGAAGGATCAAGAAGATGGCGAAGACGGCCTGGAAAGCGAAAGGGAAGCGGTAGGAGAAGGAGGAGACCCCGGAAAACGAAGCACCATAGTCCAGCCAATAAGCTTGAGAGCGAAAGCTTCCTTGTTAGTCACCAAGAGCCTCACCTTCAAAACCAAATGAGCTGTGGAGGAAGCCCCATCATTTCGGAGGGGAAAGGGAAGGGTGAGAGACTGCGCACCTATCACAACTCCCAGTATAGTTACTGTTCCCTGGAGCGTCAACAAGGCTCCTCGAATTTTGGCAGGTGAGCACTCGCTCTGGTACACCGGGGCTGTCGAGGAGTTCATGCCGTTTCCGAAACCTGTTACGATGCGACCCACGAGCAGCTGGGGGATGGTAAAGGAGGACGCGAGGATGGCTGCACCGATGATCATGATAGCGCCACCAACCATGAGCATCGTCCTGCGACCATACTTCTCGCCGATAAAGTAACAGGCAATAGATCCAAACACACAGCCAATGTCGTACAGGCCGGTGATGTCGCCCTGCATGGCAGCTCCAGGGTCGTTGAAATCGTGTGCAAAGGCATTGTTGGCGCCGATGATGCCTGACATAACACCTGTAATATTTGGAGATTAGAGGTCAGCCATTGAGATCAAGTGTTCGTGCTGAAATCTTTACCTTGATCATAGCCTAGCAACAAAAATGCCTGGCAGGAGGCGGCCGTGATAGCCACGATGAGCTTCCGCCCCCGGAAGTTGTGTCTCCAAAGATACATTTCGCAGGATCGATATGTTGGTATCTGACCAAGAAATGAGACTCGCAAGGGAGCATCTGTGTAGGCAACGGTGCAGAGTTCAGATCAATATTGACCTCAAAGAATTGTTGCTTTTCTGTCTTCTTCGGCTCGTCGCCGATTGTCCCGAAGTCATATCAATCCACAAAAGTACCTATCAGCTGGGCGAATCAGTAAGCAGACCAACCTCTGACAAAGACACTCTTGACGACGAGAACCCCGGGCATCCTGCTGCGTTCCTGCTCTGTATGGACGCCGAGCATTACTGTACGTGCCCACAGGTAGACAAAGAATTGCTAGTTATCGCTGTGGTTCGGGGCTGCCTCCGCACCCAGACTTGCAGGGAATTCACCCCGCTGCAGCACTGTGCTGCATGCGGAGTGCCAGCAGCTGCATCGAGCGGTGATGTCTCGGGTGATCAACCTCCCGAAGTGCCTGTTCTCATACCATGGCAAGTAACCTTCTTTCAATAGAAAGAAGAGCATGATACTCGACATACTTGACGTTTGACCTTCATGGAGGTGTCACTTGACAGTTAGTCATGATGAGAAAAAATTGTTGATTTGTAAAGGCCCCAAAAAGAAAAGAAAACTGAATCACAGCTCACACTGCCTCGAAGGCGGTTGGCGTTGATGATTGCAAGTGGCCTCGGCTCTTCCATGACCATCTGATAGCATCATGGTGGGCTTTTCATCCAAACCAATGCGGATGTCTGAAGACACTCTGTCGACGCCTTTCCCAAAAGTCGAGGCATCTACCCCCAAGAGCGAGAGCGTTGACCGGCACACGGTATTACCTAGGTCGTCATTCTAGCATCAACCTTGCGATGTCAACTTGCTCTTTGAGCAGGCCGGGCGATGCCATGATGCTCGCCCGACGCGACTGTTCTCCAAGATGTCCTTGTCGACGGGGTCATGTGACCTTCAACCTCCGAGCAGGTTGTTGACGTGCAAGTCGTAGATGAAATCATTGGCATCGTTCTCTCAACAGGGACGACTGGCAGCGGCACAAGGACATTGGCACCCGTTGATGTATCTTTCTCATATTCAAGAGACGTATGGATCGAGATGATGTTGAAGAGTCGTTCGAGACGAGTCAAGACCAGAGACGTGTCGGAGAAGAAAAAATAAGGGTTGACATGTTGCTTGACCTCGCCTTGAATACCGCGCTGGCCTGTGCTCCTTCTCCCTCGCCAGGACACTGTGCACATGAGCTAACGCCTGAGCATGTAATGATCATGGATGGCAGGGCAGGCGCAGATATTACTTGGGTAGGTGCTACTTGCCACGATACTATGTATAGTCCTTAGTCGTATGGAAGGTGCCGTCTGCTGTGTGCGCCCTGTACCACGCACATGCACACTATTCGTGACAGTTGAACGCTTTACCTAACTGGGGTTGGAGCCCAGCCACACCCGCCCAAGCCACGATTGTCTCGTCAGTGGCTAGGACCGGACGACGTCAACGGGTGTAGGTTCGTTGGCTAGCTCTTTCCTCCAACAATACTTCCTTAGGCACACCACCACGACAACAATAGGTCAGACCAGAAGAGCTTGCCAACGCAGCCAACCCAAACAAACCAGACAGGACCTGGCAAGGGCCGGACGAAAAGTACAGCGCTGACAAGCTCGTGGCAGACACCATCGATCGATGATGGATCGGCTCAACTTTAGCGCCCGAGGCTGTTCAGGGCGTCCAGAACAGATAAAAACCTGATTTGTCGCCACGGCTCGGAAACAAGGACTGCATCACAAAATCTGGTCGTCGAATGAGCGTGTATCATCTATATTTCAAGACCAATCGACCTGCATCATCTTTCAGCGCCACTTGCCCAGCCTGGGACAGACACCCAACCTGTCAACCTCCTCCGGCCCACCATAAAGCCACACACACCAAAGTACGGCCATCTTTCAGAGTGCTTGGACTACCACAAGTTCTGGGGCAACGTAGGCACTAAGGGGCGCCCATCACTACCCATGGTCGTCCATACACCCCATCCATCCATCCATCACGCTCATCCCTTCTTGGCTCCACCATCCAACTTCTCTCTTGCCCTGTCTCGACCTGCCCTCGGCCTCTGATCTTCCCCGCGCAACCCCCCCTGGCCAGTCAGCAAAACATGATGTCAGTCCAGGTCGGGGCTCACTACTATGCTACAGTATACTGTCATCATAGTCTGGGGTAATAGCGCTGGCCAATCCACACACGGCTCTCGCTCACGTATCCATGTGTTTCTCTCCCCTGCTGGGGCCTGGATGAGCTATCTACAATGTCTGTCTTGGTCGCTCGGGAGCTGCTTGAATTGGTAATATCATCGCCGCCACCATCATTCTTGGTCCGTAACCTGCCTTGTCCGCCCTGGAGAAGGACGAAAGGCTATCAAGAAACAGAAACAGAAGGAAGAAAGGAAGGAAAAAGAAACTTCCGATGATGAACCGTGTATTGACACAACAGGACCTTCGTCGGTGATTCTTTGCAGTAGGTCGTCCAGAACGTCTTCACATCGTCAAGGGAAAGATCGTTATGAAGTGTACCAGAACAGAATCAACATCAAGACACGGCAGGTCTCGTGTGTGTGTGTGGCCATGTGTGGACAACTCTTGGTCCTCCAGGGGGCTCTCTCGATTCTGCTGTATGACCTCATCCCCCTCCAGCAACCCTGTCTTGATGAATCGAACCGATGCAACGCTTGTTGTTCATCCACCACACCACACAGGCACGGGTATCCTCTCATCGTTCTCCTGTCTGTCGCCCCCCCACACCCCTCCTCCCCCTGGAGTTCCTTTTTGCATGGTGGCAATATCACCATGAGTAGTAGTGGTTGGGCTCGTTGTCTCTTGGAAAGACCAGTTAGTTCTGTCATGATCCCCACTGGCACATAACTGCATAGTGTATGCTTATAATTATACCATCACAAAACAAATTCATTACATGTCCCTTATTGTTAGCTTCAGGGTCCTCTTGACCTTTTTAGATCCCCCCCTCTTCTGTTTGCTCCCACATGATGTCCTCTGACGAACTGTCTCAATTTTCTCATACCGTTCTCGTCGATACTCGTCGGCCAGGATTTCACCACCAGAACACACAGGACCGCCTGCGTGAGTCTACCAGGTCGCCACCTATGCCTACCAGCAATCTCAAGAAGAACCGGAGGTCCGCCTTCAGGGAAGTGGGCCTGATCCCAGAAGACGACTACGCCACCAGTCTCATTGTCGAGGAGCCTATCCAGGAGGCGAGGAGGGAATCCGCTAACAAGCTGCCGCCACTGGATACGAGGTCTGCTGAGCAAGGTTCCACAACTGCTCACGTGCACGACGACGAGGAGGAAGAAGAAGATGTTGAAGCTGAAAATGACGGACACCGGGACGACGACGATGAGGAGATGACGGGCCAACACCAGCAGCAGTCGTCCCCATCGGAAGCATCCTCATCGACGACACAGTCGCCTACGAGCAAGACGCCGTGGTACGCCAAATTCGCAGCAGGGAGGAGGCCTCGCGTGAGAACAGGCGGCTCGAGTGCACCGCCGTCTCCCGTCCTAGGCCTGCCCACCATGACCATGCTCGTCCTCGCCGTTGCTCTCGTCGCTCCACTGGTGGGTCGGAGCGACCGCGATCCTGCTGGTATCGTGGACGCAGGTCCCATCTCCATCAGGACAGACAGCCCGACAGACGTGTGTGCTAGGTGGGCACAACAAAGTAAGTTTGACACCAAGAAGGAGAGGGAGAGACAGCACCTGCAGGAGTGTATTGCCGTTTGTATCGTTCTTGTTGTTGTTGTTGTTGATGATGATGGTAATGATAATGGCATCACTAACCGCAACCTTTTCCGTCCTTCTCAGCTGCCCTTCTGAACGGCACCTTGTACATTTATGGAGGAGAGGCCAAGACGAGCGAGGACCAGGTGAATAACACATGGAACAACGACTTTCTCACTCTGGATCTCACCACCTCCTGGGACACAAGCTCGCCCTCCCTGACTGGCCTGCCCCAGCCTAACGGGCCCCCAGCAGTCTCCCTGGGCTATCTGTGGAACGACTACAACAATCTCTATCTTTATGGAGGCGAGTTTGCCGACAACCCTTATGTCGAGCCGGCCGCGGTGGCCACCTGGAAGTATGCCATCAGCTCCGCCACATGGACCGAGTATACCGGCCTCCTGACGTCGGCTGGCAACAACTCGGCAGCCGGCGGCGTGGCCCTGCAGCGGGCAGCAGAGGGCGCCGGCGTGAGCGTCCCAGAGCTGGGGCTGAGCTGGTATTTCGGCGGCCATCTCGACGACTCCACCACGCCCGGCTGGAGCGACCAGGTCGCGCGCGTCTACCTCAAGAGCCTGCTCGAGTTCACCCACCCAGGCTACACCAACGATGCCGTGTCCTCGCTGTCGGGAACAGGCGCACCTGCCGAGGGCGCCTATCGAAACATCACGCAGGGCGGCCTGCAGACCAGCACTGGTTTCGGCGAGCGTGCAGACGGCGCGCTGGTCTTCGTTCCCGGCTGGGGCGTCTCGGGTGTGCTGATTGGCCTGGCAGGCGGCACGGCGACCGAGTTCACCGACGACATGTCCACCCTGGACGTCTACGACATTGCCAGCTCGCAGTGGTATCATCAGCAGTCGACGGGCACTGCGCCAAAAGTGCGGGTGAACCCTTGTACTGTGGTCGCCAGTGCGCCAGACGCGAGCAGTTTTCAGATCTACTTGTTTGGCGGTCAGAATCTGGTACCTGCCGTGAGTTTTTCCTCCTCCTCCTCCTCGCCCTCTTTCCCCCACATCTTGTTATTGTCGGCAGTCTTTCTGATGAGTATTCATTCATTCACGCAGGGCGATCAAGTCCAATACGACGACATGTACATCCTGACCATTCCTTCCTTCACCTGGATCGGCCCCATCGCCCACTCTGGCTCCTCGATCCCCTTTGCGCGCGCAGGTCACACCTGTAACCTACGCGACGGACAGATGGTCGTCGTGGGCGGCTTCAACACGACCGTCACGACCTGCGACAGCCCTGGCATCTACGTCTTCAACGCCTCGTCGTTGGAGTGGGCCTCGTCCTTCACAGCGCTTAGCCCCTCGGACGATCTGGACGCCGGAAACACCGTGCTGGCCGATAGCTATGGATACACCGTCCCCGACGAGGTCGTCAGCGTCATCGGCGGCAACCCTTCCGGGTCAGCTACCGTGACAACCCCCGCCGCGAGCGCCACCGGAGGGCCTTTTGCTACAGGGAAACCACCCGTCTACACCATCACCGCCTCGGGGTCTACAGCCACCATCACCTCGCCCGCCCAGACTGGCGCCTCGAGTGGCTCAGGCAGCAGCGGCGTGGACGGCGGTCTTGTCGCCGCCGTCGTCATCGCGTGCCTCGCGGGCGTGTCAGCCGGTTACCTGGGCTACTGCGCCTGGCTGTACAGGCGGCAGGTCCGCGCGTACAAGACCCATCTCGCCGTCACGAACCGCTTCCCTGCGCGCTCCGCCAGCCACGGCAGCTTCGGCCGCATGCTGGCATTTGGTCGGAAGCCGGGAAGCAAGGGTTCCCCCCGGCACGCGCGGGAGATGAGCGAGAAGCAGGCGTGGGCGGCGGCGGCAGCAGCCGCAGCAGGTGGCGGTGCTGGACACAAGCGTGACGAGAGCGGCTCGTCGAGCGCCGGCGGCGAATCATTTGGCTGGGTCGGCAGGGGCAACAACCTCCTGGACCCAACCATCGCCAGCAAGGCGACGCCGACCAGCACCGGGTCTCGGCCGAGCCCATGGAGCATGTCGGGCGAGGACAACGCCGGCGGCAGCGGGTCGTACGGGTCCGGAGGTGAGGCGAGCGGCAGCAGGCAGAGAGCGGGAAGTGGGAGTGGTGCCAGCACGACGAGCTCGACCGAGGGCTTGCTCGAGGGCAGAGAGCCGAGTTTCTTCTCTGTCATCCTTGGCCCTAGGAGGGCTTTGAGGGTGGTCAATGGCCTGGAGGACAATGAAGGGTATTGAAAAACGACTTACGAGATTGGCGACGGTTTGACGGACAAATCATTTGGTAACAAGGGACATGACGAAGAAGGGACCAAAGAGAAGAAGAGAAAAAAACATAACGAGCTGGGTTTGACACGATTCGGAGTATGTGTTGTGCTACGTAAAGCAATTGTTTTTTGTGTGATTTTTCCCTTCATTTATTTTCGAATCTTCTTAGATACCCTGAACACAATTCTTGATTAATATAATTTGACTCGGTAAAAAAGAAAAGAAAAAAAAGAAAAGAAACAAAGCAAAAGAACCTCCGTTCAATAGATAATACGCCTCATCTACCCTGCCCTTGGTCACAATTTCGTGTTGGCTACCTTGCCTGTCAGCTCTTTCGTGATTGCAAGTCCAGCAGCTCTGCCCGAAAACACACAGCCTCCGAGGAATGTTCCCTCGAGGGAATTATACCCATGGACGCCTCCTCCTCCGAAACCCGCAGCCTCCCCGGCAGCGTACAGGCCCGGGAAGGGCTCGCCTGTAGGCCTCATGACGTTGCTCTCCAGGTTCGTCTCGAGGCCTCCCAGCGTCTTGCGCGTGACCAGGTTCATGCGCACCGCAATCAGGGGCCCATGCTTGGGGTCCAGTAAACGATGGGGCGGCGCGACGCGGCTCATCTTGTCAGGCCAGTAGTTGCGCCCGTTGTGAATCAGCATGGCCTGCGCGTCTTTGGAGTAGGCGTTGTCGAACTGACCGTCGCGGGTGTCGACGACCTCTTTCACCTCGGCGTAGTCGAGTTGGGGGCCGCCGCGTTCCTTGGCCAGCAGGTTCATGCCGGCTACCAGGTCCTGCAGGTTATCCTTGACGACAAAGTCGGCCCCGTGCTCCTGGAATTTCTGCACGGGGACAGTGCCCTTCTTGCCGAGGACGCGCTGCAGCAGAAGCTGGAGGTAGCTCTTGCTCGCGAGGTCGGGGTTCTGCTCCGAGCCGGAGAGGGCGAACTCCCGTGCGATGATGGTCTGGTCTAGGACGAACCAGGTGTAATCGTAGCCGGTGCTGCATATATACTTGAGCGTGGCCAGGGTGTCTGCTCCAGGGTAGAGAAACGGCGGCAACCTCTTGCCATTGGCGTCCAGCCAGAGGGATGATGGTGCGGGCAGGACACGAATGCCATGACCAGGCCAGATGGGGTTCCAGTTGGCGAGCCCCTCTGTGTAACTATGAGGAGAAAAGAAGATAAAGAGTTAGCCAGCCGATCATGCAGGGTGTAGTTATCGCGTGTCGCAAAGGAGTGGGTAACAACATACTGCCACATCCGGTCCTTGTTCACCACGCTGGCACCAGCCTCCTCTGTGATGTTGATCATGCGCCCATCGACGTGTGCAGGCACGCCCAGAACAAAGTTCTCTGGCACCTTGGGCCCAAGCCGGTCCTTGGGCCACGCGGCCTTTACCGCCTCGACGTTCCCGCCAATACCACCTGATGAGACGAGAACAGCAGAGCCATAGATCTCAAAGTCACCGGCGACGTCCCTATTCGTTTTCACGCCCCGAGGAGAGTCGTCAGGCGACAGAATGCGGCCCTTGACGCCCACGGCCCGCCCTGTGGTCTCGTCGACCAGCAGCTTGTCGACCATATGCCTGAACTTGAACTCCACGATGCCTTCCTTTTCCTTGGCCTTGACGGGATCTGCAAAGACGCGCACGATTTCGGGCCCGACGCCCCAAGTGATGTGAAACCTCGGAACAGAATTCCCGTGGCCGTCTGCCTTGCCGCCGCCCCTCTCCGCCCAGCCCACGTTGAACAGGAAACCCATTCCCCTGGCCTTGAGATACTTCTCCATGTCGTCGGTCGCAAAATTCACAAACGCCTCGGCCCATTTCCTCGGCCAGTAGTCTTCCTTCTCCCGGTCGAAGGCTGCCGAGTAGAACCAGTCCCGCATGGCGAGCTCGCGTGAGTCCTTGATGCCCATGCGCCGCTGTTCCGTAGAGTCCACGCAGAAGATCCCGCCCAGTGACCAGAACGCCTGGCCTCCCAGGTTATCCGCATTCTCCTGGTCGATGATGACCACAGGAATGTTGTTCCTGCTGAGCTCGAAGGCGGCGACGAGGCCAGCAAGGCCGCCGCCTATCACCAGGACTGGTTTCTGCTGTTCCGTGCCTGGAGCCATGATGTGATCCTGTCCTGCTCTTCGCCTCTCGCTCGTCTAGAGAGTATTTGCTATCCTGAGGTGAAGAGGTTGGAGGAGGAGGAGGAGGAGGAGGAGAGGTAGACAATGATGGAGAAGGTGGAGGTAGATGACGCTGTATTGAGAAGGAAGGTGAGGTAGACAAAAAGAAGAAGGGGCTATCTGTGACCTTGGTTGTTCCTTCTTCACTTCACTCGAGAGAAGGATCAGCGGACATAAATAAGAGCCTGCGTTTCCCCGTCTTGGTACTACGATTTGCATCGGAACTGGTCTGCTTGTTTTGTTCCAGGACGATGAGGTGACATGGGCTGACAATATGCACTGACCCAGGCAACTAGGCTGGGTGTGGTCTGTCACACTCAGCTTGCGGGCTTGTGTTCCCAGTGCTTGCTTGCACCCTACAGCATGGGCGCGCTGTGTTGTGCTGCAGTGCGTATTATTGTGCCTCGGTTCGGTTCGCACTGGTTCCCGCGGGGAGCGCTGCTGGGAATGCCCGTGACGAAAAGACGGATGGACGGCTACCACCCCTGGAGGATCGATGCTCCTACTGCCTGTAGCGAACCAACAAAGTGAGACCCAGTAACTTCATGTAATACTGTACATGTGCAAGTTGGCTGACGAGGGACCTTCCACTTCGAGTCAGCCAGACATTCACCCTGTCTGGGCTGTATTTCATTATCATCTGACAAGCCGTGTCCGCGGCGCCCGATTGATGATCCGATCTTGTCAGTGCTGTGAACCAGTGTGTACAGTAGAGAAAATACATAGTACACCTTCTATGGTCTGTACAACTGCTTTGCGGATGAACAGTCTACGCTGGTTCATTCCAGTCACCAAGTGAGATACACATTTGCGGAGTGATCTTCGGAGGCATCAATCTTGTTTTAGGCTATTTATCGCTGAGAAAGAGACCTGGATCCTGCCCCGTCTATTCTGAGTTCACATGCGGATTTGATTGTTGTATCACCATGCGAATGACGCCCTACCAGTCACAACAGAACAAGACACTGGTCTTGCTCTTGAGCCTCCTGCGTCAATACGGCATCGCGTGTTCAGGTCCTCAAATCCTCTCTTTCTCTAAGGATATGTCGGCACTCATGTCACCCCGCAGTTCGGGTGCAAAGGAGGCCAAAATCGGCCGCGGCTAGGTGTAGCAGCAGCCTTAGGACATCGAGCCTTGGCTCACCCTGCGAGGTGAATAAACTGCCACTGCCTTCGTTGGTGACAAAAATCTGGTATTTCCTCAAAGGCGCAAAGCCATCCAGCCCGCACAGACTGGAAAGTAGCCAGATAGGAGCGTTTCCATCTGTCGCAGTGGCAGACTAAGTTCCTCTCCTATGTGTGGTTGCTGTCTCCACAGCCATCGAAACTGTTCAGCAGCTGTGATGGTGGCCCATTGAATGAGGAAGGAGCAAGGCCAATGCCGTTGCTCTGCTGAGACCCATATGGGATAGCTGCGAGTGGCATTCTGTTTTCTTCCGCGAAGCGTGCTTTTATTTCCTTGGCCGTTGTAGCGTCAGGGTGCTCGACGCGCCTCTCGTGGCAGATTTGCCGAAACATAACTAGCACGGATGAGCCGAGACTGGCGGACGCAAATTCCAACCCAAGTTGACGAACCCGCCAGACAGGTAATGTCGACAGACCGACACACCCATTCAAAGTGGTGTGTCATCGGCATCACTTTCATCGCTGTGTGGTCAGAAGCATCTTTAAGACCATCTTTGCCGGCTGGGGCTCATATACAATGATCCCAATAGCGCGGCTCGCAAGCTGGCTGATCTCAACGGTACGAGCGAGACTGGGGGGGGGGGGGGAAGTGCTGTTCACCCCGTGGAAGCGACATGTTGGTACATGTGGAGGTCCGGCCCATCATCCCCCATTTCTCGGCGCAGAAAGGTCCTGAACCTCGCCAGCACCAAATTGCCCACCCATTCGGCCTCTGCTTGCTGCCCGATCCGTGTTAGGTGTTGAGCAGCATCTGTGGCCATGATGACGATATATCTCCCTATAACATCCGTGGGCGAGAAGGACCGGTTGGTTCCGGCTGTTGTCTTTAGACCTGTCCGATCATCCTGTGTCACACTTTTCACCAGCCCATAGAACAGTGGTGACTTGAGAAAGCTGAGAGCAAGAGTGGCGTCGGGGTGGGTGGGATGGTGGAGATCGAGATGGGCTCTGTCGACTTCAATAGTTTGGGTCAGCTTTCGTAGCTGCTCGCTCATGGCGACAAAGGCATCGAAAAGGGCCTCCGAGGGCCGCGAGCGCTGCCAGGCGAAGACGGTAGACGCCTTGGACAGGTCTCTCCAGATCCAAAGAGCAGCGCGCTCAAAGAGCCTGTTCCCACGGAACATGTCGCCCGCGCGTATGATGGAGGCGTAGGCGTTGTCTAGATTGGTGCTCGGGTCGGTCTTAGCTCGGACCAGGGCACTGAGAAAGTGCGAAGCAAGGAGGGTGTTCTCCCGGGAAGACAAAGCGGGCCCCTGGCCGCTCATCCACCGGTCCAGCCAGGTCCAAGCGACCTCCTCAAGACCCTCCTCGACCATGAACGGGATGAGGTTTTTACTCAGGGTTGTATGCTTGATGAACGACAGGTCTCGTTCGAGGCCAGACGAGCGGAGCCATTGGAGGACACGGAGGGCGGTGCCAGAAGCCGCCATAGACTCGTTGATGGATATAGAGGATGACTGAGCGATGGCACGGCGCTTTGCAATCAAGACACCAGCAGCACGTGCTGGGTTCATTAGGCCCTTTGAGACAGCCTGGTCGAAAACGTCCATCGGGTCCCGCTCGGCGGGCAGCACGGCAGTAACCTTGGAAGGATCATAGCTGAAGAGGGGGTTGGAAAGCACGGCGCGTACATGGCGGTCGGTCGGAGAGCGATGCAGGATATGGGTAGTTTGAGAGGTCGAAACGTCTGAGGTCTGGCCTGGCATAGTAGTGGTGGGAGAGCAGGTCGGATTTGACGACTCAGCCCAGTAGCCATGCTCGTTGTCAAGGTTCTTGCGGAAGGAGGCGGTCAATGCCTGGAGTAGCCGTTGAGACTCGCGCTGATTCAATGGGGGAGGACAGTGGACCCTGGGGAACAGGGCACTGAGGGGATTAAGCAGCTTCTTTGTGCTGAGCATCTTGATGATGTGTTGATGGCAGCAGCTGTGGCTGCTGGCTCACTGATGTGGTGTTGGAGATGTGGTGGTGTGTGATGGCCGGCCTCTATGAGAGCAGGGTCCAAGACCATGTCGGACAGAGGACTGCAGCACCCTCAATTGGGGGGGGGGGGTTGTTTCTTGGTTGTTGTGATGTGTGGTACAACTGATGGAGGTCCAAAGAGGAGAAGAATGATCGTGTCATACCATGTCATTCTGGGAGTTAGAGGTACGATAGGAGAGGTTGATAGTGTCTGCCCCGCCCAGAGTGGAGCCCTCTAGGTGCCTGCCTGCCTATGCCATAGTAGAAATTGTACCTCCTCCAAGCTGAGCTAACAACCAGGGTATGTAGCCCCCACGTGATGGAAGCTGCTTATGCTGCTGCGGTGATATGGCATGCTGGTACAGCCCTACCATAGTAAATCGATATGATGCCATCACTTGTGCTCCTCTAGTCTCCCACCCTTCAGAACAGACTGGACTCCATCCTAGCACATCATTCATTCTGCTTTGTCTTGACTAGACAGAAGAGATAGATGGAATGGCTGGAGATCAGGCAGCTCTGGGAGAGCATCTTGCCCATGTGCAATTTGTAGTATTCTTGGTAGCTTCATGTTGTAGCTGCTATGCTAACTGACCACTCTCAATTGTGATCACCTTGAGTGTCACACGATTGCCTCCCTTGGAATCTATACATTGCATATTGTCCATGTTTGGGAGTAGGGAGATCATGAAGCTTAGCCAGGGGAAAAGGGAAGGGATCTATCAAGGTGCATGGGCCGAGACCCTGGCAGCTGCATTGTTGTCCTGCATGTTGCAAGGACCTGCTGATTTCATGTTTGTGGTGGATGGATCGATTGATTGCCTTTCAGGCCTGTGCGAGATCAAAAGTCGTCCACCTGACCTCCCATAGAGGCAGGATAGGAAAATGAGCCTCTTCTTTTTCTGCACCAAGGAGACAAGCTCTGTGTGGGCTGCAAGCAAGCCTGCAAGCTGCTTTCAGGTGGCCTGGCTCCCCCAGGTTTTACGCCGTGGTCAGCCTAGTAACTGGGGCTGGAAGGACTACCTTGGTCGTGGTGGTGTCCTTAACAGATTTTAGTAGGCAAGGCCCGCTCCAGATGTTAGGTGGGTGGCAAGTGTTGTTTGTAGATGGCCTGTGCATGCCCGCCCCTCCCCCCCTGTGCCCTGCGCCTCACCACTCCAAATTCGTCCATTCTGAGCAGCTGCAGGGCCTTAGCCAGGCGTCAAGGTGCCTTGTTTGACTTTGACTTTGGACTTCTTCCTTCTCCAGTGCCCCAGTCCCCGATCCCAATTCCACAACTCAGCTCAGCTCAGGACCTCAAAAGGTATTTGGATTGTACCCCCAGCCTCAAGCTCAACTTCAACCCTCCAAGCAATACGCATCATCCACATGCACAGCACAACGCACCACCCCCAGAACTGGCCCATGCCTCCCCTTGCCTTGTGAAGGAGCCAGGCTGCTGCTTCTGCTGTTGTTCACTTCCTTGTCTGGGTGGTGAACAAGCTGATTTTCACTACCTTTCTGACCTTTCCCCCATCCAAACACGTCTTCACGTGTGCAGTCAGTCCCTTTCCTCCTTCATCACCTCTCCTGCCACTCAACATCTGGTCACAAGACATTGTCTACCCAG
This sequence comes from Cryphonectria nitschkei, assembly GCA_006503525.1. Taxonomy (NCBI): domain Eukaryota; kingdom Fungi; phylum Ascomycota; class Sordariomycetes; order Diaporthales; family Cryphonectriaceae; genus Cryphonectria; species Cryphonectria nitschkei. The sequence continues at coordinate 189,891 of LAZJ01000051.1, forward strand.
CCGAACCCCTCTCCGGACAATCAAAACTGACCTTCAGCAGCCCTACCCACCTGGTCTCTCGCCCATCCTCTGACAACCAACACGACCATCCACCCATCCTCTCTCCTCTCCCTGAGGACAACTCGATCCAGCGATTTTGTCGCAACCAATCATTCCTCCCACACAAAAACAATCATCACAACCAGAGACATGTCTGACGTACAGGCGAGGCCAGCTGCCTCACGTGGCAGGGGCTCTTCAGCTCGTGGTGGAAGAGGTGGTTTCTCCAGCCGTGGTGGTCGCAGCAGCACGAGATCTGGTCTTGCCACCAATGGTGACTCTGAGTCTACCTCTCTGCCCACCCTGGAGGACCAGGGAGAGATTGCAGACCTGAACAAGGCACACGGCTCTCAGCTCCCCCTCATCAAGGAGCTTTTCCCCACCTGGTCAGAGGTTGACATCCTCTATGCTCTGAAGGAGACTGATGGTGATGTGACAATGACTATTGAGCGCATTGCTGAGGGTAAGCTAAAACCTACTTCCCTTCCCTTTTTGCTGACCTAGGAGTGCCCTCCTTAGTTTGCATGAATTGAGGGTTTCACAAGAGCTGACCTTTCCGTTTCGTCATCTCTAGGTAACATTTCACAATGGGGCGAAGTTTCCAACCAGAAGAAGGACCGTACCAAGTCCAAGGCCAAGGACACGTTCACTACTACTACCGGCGCCGATGTCCCTACCGTGTCCAATGCCAGAGCTCCTCGAGGTGGTCGTCCTGATGGTGGCCGTGGCCGTGGCCGTGCTACCGAACGCGGCAGTCGTGGTGCTCCCCGAGGACGATCCGTGAACCCTGCTGCCAATGGCGCCCGTGTCAAGGAGAACCAGCCTTTGTCTGTCCCTACCGACGAATCTTCGGCCTGGGAGACATCCAAGAGCAACGATGACGGTGGCTGGGCCCAGGCTGCGGCCGCTACCTCGTGGGAGACCCCCGCCGCGTCTGACCCGGCTCCTGTCGCGCCTGCTAAGGCTGCTGCTGATCCTACGAAGCCCGTCGCCACTCCCCAGAGAACGCAAAAGACGTGGGCCAGTATGCTCCGTCAGTCGACCGCCCCGAAGGCCGCCCCGCAGCCTCCTAAAGAAGCTGTTGCGCCTAAGCCAGACCCAGTCCTCGAACCTCTCCCCGCTGCGGCGGAACCCTCTGCTCCAAATCCAGATCCAGTTTCGGCCTCGGCCCCGGAGCCCGAGCCCGAATCAATCGCTGAACTGTCCGCTGAGCCACACGATGATCAGGTGCCAGCAGACCACACCACGGTAGTCGTGCCAGAAGTTGCCTTGCCGCCCTCCAAGGATCAGTTGACTGAGACGAACCTCGAGCAGGTTGTTGACGAATCGCACCCTCCCGTGACGGACACTGTCCACAGCGAGGCCGCAGACTCGTGGGACCCACGTGCTACCGTCGTCAGCGCCACTGCCACGCCGCTCTCCGCCTCGCATGCCCAACACCAGTCTCACAAGGCCCCCGCCAGCGGATACGCTGCCACCGCCATCAAGGCCACGGAGCGCACTGTTGTGCCTCGTACGCCGAGCCACCAGCGACGGTTCCTGGATCAGCAGGAGGCCGTCCGCATGCCTGTCGCTGCTAACCAGCAGTTGGAGCGGACCACGCTCCAGTTTGGTGCTTTCAACCTGAACGGAAACGAGGACGATGTCGATGGTGATCGCGAGGAGCCCGAGACCCGCGCTCAGCCTCCTGCTGACTCCCCCGTCGCCCAACCCCGTGCTTCCCTGCCTCCCGCACCCCCTGGTGTTGGCCCCGATGCGTACTCCGCCCAGAAGCCAGTCTCGTCCCTACCTTCTGGCCCCAACTCTGCTGGTACTGAACTTCCTGTCTTCCCCAAGGGCGCACACGCTCCTGAGGGCAACCTGCTGTCGCATGACGCTAATGCCAGTCAAGCAGCCCCAGCTCCTCCCACCGGGCCCGCCGCCCAGCAGGCCTCTGCTCAAGGTAGGCCGGCCAATTCTCATTTTCTTCGATAATGTCTGCCCAACGAGTTTGAGATTACCATGCTAACATCGTTCTCTGCGACAGCCGTAGCACCCCAACCTCCCACGCAGCCAGCTGCCCAGCAGTTCGGCCGCTTCGGCCAGGCAACGAGCCATGAGCAGCCTGCTTTCCCCCCGAAGCCTTTCGATTCTTACAACCAGGGAACTCAGCCCTCAGCAGCGCAGTCGCACTTTGACGGCTTCCCTGGCCAGCAGCAATCTCAGTCACAGCCCCAGGTGGGTCAACAGCCCGGTGGTGCCTACAGCTCCGCAGCCGACCAGTACTCTTCCTACTACACGGCCGATCAGCACAGCCGCCCACCTTACAACAATTTCTACGGACAGGGTTACGGACAGCAGCAGGGCCAGCAGCAGGGCGGACAGCAGGGACAGCAGACGGCGCCGGGCCAGCAGGAGGGTGGTCTTGCATCTCGAGCTGGCTTGGGCGGATATGGTACCGCTCAGACCGATCTGGCGAGCCAGTATCCCCAGAGCGCGAACCAGTCACGATTTGGTACTGCTGTGGCGCAGGACCAGAACAGCGGAAATACCACTCCCAACCCTCCTACGGCACAGAACCAGCAGCCGACTGGCCAGACCCACCCCCAAGGCCACGCTGGTCAGCAGCAGCACGGGAACCAGTACTTCGGCCAACAGCCGTACTATGGAGGCTACTACTCGGCCAACTACATGAACAACCAGTATGGCTACGGTGGATTTGGTCCGTACGGTAAGGGTGGCGTCTACGGCCAGCCCCACCACTACGGCATGTCTCAGCAAACGCCCTATGACCATGGCACCTCTGCCGCGAGTGGCTATCCACAGTCCTCCCTGCACCGCGCCGACAGCGGTGCAGCGTCCGGCCTCGGCGATTATGGGCGTGCGGGCTCTGCCCAGTCTGGTACCCAGCAGCCCGGTCTCGCAGGTACTGGCGGTTTCGCAGGAATCCACGACGCCTTTGGACGCGGCGCGTCTTCGTACGGAGCACAGACTGGTCAGTCGTTCACTGCGCCGTCTGCGCAACCCACCGGTGCCGTCTCGGGCAATGACGACCTGAAGCCATTCGGTGACGGCAAGACCGCCGGCGGACCCAGCCCCTCGCTTGCCAGTGCTGGTAGGCCCGGCTCGGCTACCAACACTGCGCCTTCCCAGACCGGCCTGCCCCCTCCTCAGTCTGCCCAGCAGGGTATGGGAGGTTACGGCGGCTATCCGAGCCACCTGCAGGGCCACGGCGTGCACTCGCAGTCTGGCACGACTGGCTATGGTATGGGAACCGGCCCCGCACAGGGCCACCAGAACAGCCCGTATTCCGGCTATGGAGGATTCGGTGGTGGCAACAGCTACTACGGCTCGCAGCAATCCCGCCACGGCGGCTGGGGTTCCAACTACAGCGGCGGTAATGGCTTTTAAGGGAGGAAGTTTGGCCATGCTCCGCCGCCTCTGTTTGTTGCGGTAGTCTGAAACTTCTCTCTTGCAATACTCTCATTGTGGTAAGAGCCTTTCTGTTAATGAAATTCAAGGGATATTGAACCTGGAAATCGGACTGGTTTGACTTGATGGAGAGGCGAGAAGGAACGCGTCTTAACGGGTCTGACATGTGTTTTTTTACTCACAATCCCTACCTTGCCGCTGTGTGGTTCCTGTCTTTTTGTATGATTTCTCTCTTACTACGGCCATGGGAAGGAAGGGCGGTAACGCGAAACCCCCACCCAAAAAAAAAGTTGCACCGGACATGGAGTTCTCCTCATGGGACTGATATGCTTTTCTGTTTCCTCCCCTTTCTATCATACTTGCGCTTCTTTCCTGGGTAGAAAGGGATTGCTGGAGAATTTGCTGGCTACCTGCTGTTTTGCTTGGGGATTTCCCGCCTCACGATCTTTCATTGGGGTGACGACGAGATTGTGGTCAGGGGCTCCATCCATTGGGAGAAGATGACAAGGGAGCACTTGGAGATGCAGATCAGAGAGTCACGAACAGACCAGCAAGCAAGAATGCAGGGATAGCAATAAGGATGAATAGTAATTTTTGGTTCAGGTCCTGCCCAAGATGGCAAATGGAACTGCAGTCACTTGATTTCTTCATCCTGGTATGTTTATCTCAAATTTGTTGTTTTTAAACCCCCCCCCCCTCTTCCAACCTGTCCTCTACTTTTGATCATTGTTCTGTTGCTGGATGACAGCAACCTGAAGTTGGCTTAAGGGGCCATAAGTAAGGTTGAAAGTCTCTTGCCAAGTGCCTCTCATATGACTCCCCACTTGATATGCTGAATGCCTGTGCAAAAGTTGTGTTACAATGAGCATCCCCTCTTGAGTGCTACCAAATCCTTACTTTGCAGTTCAAGGTTCTCCCATGCCAGACTTTCCTGAACATGCAGGAGCAGGCATTGGTTTTTGATAACACCAAAATCTCTATGACATTCAGTCAAGTTACATGTATAGCAGCAAGTCAAAAGGAGGGTGTAAGATGGGCTTTCTAGGGGGCATGATCCCTTTTTCAGAGGGGCATACTTGCTAGAACCCACATGAATCACACCACACTTATCCCCGGCAGATCATGTTGCTCAGCTCATGAGATAATCATCTCATCTAGTAGCACTGGATTAAGCCGTAGTGGAAGCACTTCCTAGGCACAGGAAGGTCGAAGGTTGGAGAAGCAGCTGGTTCTTCCCAGCCCACTGTGATTCCATGCAGCCCTAGCTATGATATAGACAATGTGTTGAAGTGGTTCCTGGAGCTGTTGCAGCTGTTACCCCGGCAGAAGTCGTACTCGAAGCCAGCCTCTCTGTGAAAAGAAACTTCTGCCTTCTCGAGACCATCCAACAGTCACCTGTTGGGCTGGAGCTTTCTCAACCCTGATGTGGTATTGCCCAGCATTTCACAGACACATCTTGCATGCGGCTGAGTGAACGCAACCCCAAACAAAACATCACCTACTTCAGTGCGCAGTAATCGAGTGATCCATCCCTCGACGCGTCTCATCCAAACTACTCGAAGATCAACAACGTCAACCAACAGCCAGTCAGTTACTCATCTGACCACGCGTCGTCGTCAATCTACTTCAGAATAACCCTTGATGAGCAGCAAGCATACCACTGTGACCTGCCATCATGGGTTTCTTCAGCAAGTAAGTACCTATTTCTTGTGGATTATCCTCTTGTGTGTGTGGACAGCCTGTTGGGCCTCGTTGTCCTGAGTCCTCACCCCTTGCCTCTCCTGCCCCCCTCCCTCTTCCAGAATAGCAAGTTGATTGCATGCTGATCACAGTCTGGTCAGGATCTTCTTGGGCCTCTGCCTCCTCAGCACTCTTCTGTTGGCTGATGTCCTCGCCATCTCCTCTTCCAAGCGCGGCCTTGGCTACAATGAGAACATCCCCCTCAAGGCAGGTCCTTATGATAGCTTCCCTTTTCCCACTCATCTACCGTATTCAGCCGCCCCTCGCGTCTTCATCATGCCAGTTATAGACGGCTTACGCACCCTCTCACACACACACACACTGTCTCTGTGTCTCTGTTCTCCGAGCACGCCTACAATTCCTCATCCCTATTCATCACGTTCCCGTCTGCCCATCTTGCTCCTGATTCTTCTGGCTTCCAAAAAGACAAATATGCTGACGAAATGCTGTCCCCCCCCCCCCCCCCCACCGTATCAGGAGTTTGGCGACACGGGCAGCCAGATCACCTGGCAGTACAACTGGGGCTCCAGCACTGCCCACAAGCAAGGCTCCTGCGAGTACATCCCGATGCTCTGGGGCAACTACACCGGCGCCAACGTCACCTGGATGAGTGACGCGCAGGCCTGGCTGACCAACGGCTCAACCCACCTCCTCGCATTCAACGAGCCCGAGCTGAACTCGCAGGCCAACCTCGCCCCAGCCGACGCCGCCGCCCTGTACCTCGAGTTTCTGCAGCCCTTTGCAGGCCAGGCCAAGCTGGGCGGCCCTGCCGTGTCCAATGATGGCTGGGACTGGATCAACCAGTTCCTGGGCAACTGCTCCGAGTGCACCATCGACTTTCTGCCCATCCACTGGTACAACCCTTGGAACCTGACGTCGGACCTCGAGAACTGGGTGGAGATGATCTGTGGCCTGCCTGGACGTCGTCCTGTTTGGGTCACCGAGGTAAGTAATGCTCCCTCCCCCCCCCTCCCCCTGGAGGTTTTCTGGTCTTTCATCTACCTATCTTGTCTCTCTATTGTCCTTCTTTACACTTACAGCAGAAGCCCCCCCTGTACTTCACTCTCGCCTTTCCCTTGGACATGGTTACTGATTCGCACAATCTCTGTCCCTCTTTCTCTACGCAGTTCGGCCCACAGAACGCAACAGCCCTCACCCCGACCCAGCAAGACACCTTCCTCCAGCTAGCCACCAACTTCCTGGACAACGAGCCGTGTGTCGAGCGTTATGCCTACTTTGGCTCGGCGGACGGCGACGAGTCACTGCTGGCCAACGGAGGCCCCGCGCTGTCTACCCTTGGCAAACAATACGCCTATGGTGGTGGTGCTGGAGTGCTCGTTAATACGACCGCGGCAGGTCAGACTCACAAGTGTGCGCGCAAGCGAGGGCATAGGCACCATGGCCACAGGCAGCACTGACGAGAGAGGCCCTGCCCTGAAAGACGAGAACAGACCTTCTTGGCTGCTCGTTTGTACATTCCTTGAATACGGTCTTAGGCCTGACCTACCTTTGAGAGTGAGTGGGAGGAAGACTGGATTGGTCATGGCAGCATGTGGTGGTGGTCCTCGTGTCGGTTCTGGAACCATTAGGAGGAGCTTTTGATTTGGCACTTTTAAGTGGTATTCGTGGCTATGTGCTGCCTAGACCGTGACTCCATGATCAACACAATCAAACAACGCCTACTCGACTGACTGTATACGTAGAAGTGCAAGGCGTTGCATACATGATTACACAAAGGTAGTCATACTGATGATATGAATCATGAGGTTGGGCACTCGACTCTCTTGGGCCTGTCTTTGTCAGTGTTATAATGTTGCCAACATTAAACGGAGGCAGGGTGCTGGGAACCGTGTTCAGCGTACGGTCCAACAATCCCAACATTATGATTACCCCCATAAGTTCAACGAGCGCTTTCAATAGGAATGTCAAGTCTAGAATGAGATTGATCATGTAAACAAAGCTCTCATGCAAGCCTAGAAAGGGCTGTACTTCAGGTCTTGACATGCCTACTTGGTGCTGCAACCTCAGACAAGCTTCCGGTCTGAAGTTGGAGAGAAAAGAGACGATTCATGATACACATTGTGGATATTCTCGTATTGAAAACAAGCTTATTAATCAAGAGCTTTTCTGTACCATGGAAGCTTTTCCCACCCTCTCTGCTTTACCTCATCTGCAACTCCCAGAGCTGTTGAGACCAACAAACACAACCTTCCATAATTTTTATGACCTGACACGTATTACAGCCCACCATGTCATGAACTTCTTTTGTCTAAGCCCCCTAAGAAAACCTGTAGTCGTTCCGGTCAGGAGACTGCATGAATGTGAATATTGACCTTCACACAATAAGGTGGACGCAAGAGGTCATGGGTAGCATTTAATTGTCGAGGTGCAAGAGGTTTGGAGATGCGCAGTAGGCCCGAAGGCCCAAATGTAAACATGTTAGAAACCTTTGGTGGTAGAACGAACGGATTGATCATGAGCATTTTCAAGGACTGTTAGACAAAAAAAAAACAGGACATTGTCAATGATAGTAGAATTTGTGTAATACACGAAAACAAAATGTCGAAACAGCAGGCCAGGGATAACAACAGCGTGGTCCAGACATGCTTGCCCGAACGAGGACCGCCGCGTGTTACGCCGTCCATAAGCGTCTTTGGGTTGGATGGGCTAAGGTATGCACCAACCAGGGAGGGAGCGCCTCTCAGATCTGCATCCGCCTGACATCAGAGATGCTCCTCTGTCTTTTATGGGAGAGCGAGGGCTCGACTCTCATGCTAGAAGCCTTGCGCTTCATAGCCATGGCCTCCAGCGGACTCTTGGCGGGCGCCTTCTTGTGACGACGCTCTGGGGTCAAAGGCGTGTTCGCCACACTGAGGGACCCATGCTTGAGACCGCGCAGAGCGCCAACCGTGTACGAGTTCGAGAAGTCGATGGAGTCCTCGGTAGCCTCGCCATTCAAGATGAGCTTCCGCTGCATCTGATTAATGCGGAAGGCCCCGACTGAGCGTGTGTTCGTCAAATGATCCAGAAGATCGCCGCTGGCGCCAGTGAAGAGCCTACCGTCGGTACTCGCGGCTGTAGAGGAGCGACGTGACGGTGTCTCGACACCGTCTATGTTGGCCCCGTCTGCATTGTCGCCTTCCCCATCCTCGGCCTCAGAATTGCCGTCGAAAATGATGAAATCATCAATGTCTAGATTCTTCTCTTCAGGGTCTTCTTCTCCATCGCCCAGGTAGGACGAATCCTCACTAGGGGGGTGTCCAATACCTAGCGGGAGAGACCAGAAGGGGTCCGTTGGCTTCATCATCTGACCCGGCGCAAGAGGACCCAAGGTGTCTCCTCCCTGCCAGAAGCCCATCATTTCGAGCGGTAGGTCGATGTTCACAGCAGGGTTTCCCGGGGATGACCCGGCCGCTGCCATCCTGGGCAACGAGAAGTAATCGGATGGAAATTGGTCAAGAAGACGCTTTCTCCGAGGTGTGAAAATCATCATCTTCCGGGTGTGCGGATTCAGGACGCAGATCGGCTTCTTGGTGGGACGGACAGGAAGCTGGCCTGTGCGCGACATGGCCTCACTCGCCGCCTTCTTGCCATCACCAGCTTCCGTATCTGACCCTTCTCCCGGTGAAGCGCCTTGTTGTTTAGCAGGAGTCACGTTCCTGCGAGAAATAAGTGTGGGCTTGTCATCGTCGGTGGTGTCACCGTCAGCTATGGGTGGCTCTCAGGTTAGCTTGTGATACAAATACTCATGCAGCCACGGCGTCGGCCCCCATCGACTCACAGTCATAACCCTCAGACTCTTCCTCGTCTTCCAGATCAACAGCGACGGGCTCAGCAGTGTCACCACCAGCAGCATCGGGCTGACCACCGTGTGCGCGGGTGTGTTCCCACGTCTCATCCCGTTCAGGGACTGGCGTGCGTGGCTCCTGCGAGTCCCTAAATCCCATGAGCTCGACCCCGCCAAATTCGCGATTGTCGAGTGGGAAGTCAGGGACCTCGCTCAAGTCGCGCTCGCGGTCTGATAGTTCTTCAACTTCTGCGGCTTCTGTATGATCCCAGAAGCTTAAAGAGACGGACGAGTTATCATCGTCGTCGTCGTCCTGCTCAATCTCACGGCGGAAGCAAGGGTCAAGTGACTGCTGAGAAACAAATATGTCGGGAAAGAAATCATCATGATCAGTCTCGTCAGATTCGGACTCTGACTCGGGCACACCTGTAAAGCGAACATGACGCTGGACTGGAGATTCCAAATTCGTTGCTGAAGGAGTCTCTGGGGCAATGGCGGGCTCGTCTTCCAAAGGAAAGCCATTCCAGCTCTCGCTGTCACTGCTGCTCTCCTCTGCAGCATCCTCAAAATCAACATCGCTGGAAAAGCTCTGCATACCTTGCTGCGAGGCGCTGGCCTCGTCGTCGTCGGACTGATCATTGTCCGCATCAGCAGCAGCGTCGTCTTGGTACTCGAAAATACCCATGAAACCCGGCCGAGGGGAGCTGGCAAAGGCATCTCGGCCTTGATGCCATTCATTAGAAATGATATGCTCCTCCTCGGCCGCAAATACATGTTCCTCGTCATCATCATCTGAATCACTGACATCGTCGACGGCGGAGTAGCCGTCCTCGTCAGAGAGGTCGACTGGGGAGGATAGAGACGAGGACGAATCGCGGCGCGCCTGGGGGACGGGATTCTTGGGTCCCTTTTGCGGACGCTTGTTGACGCCCTTGACGGACTTGCCACCCTTGGCTGCCCGTTTGATCTTGATCTTGGGCATGTTGGAATAGTTGTAGATATCGAAACCCAAATGAGAGACTTGGACCACCAAAGTGTTTGCTCAGCGCTAGAGCAGGTTGATCGAGTTCGAGAGAGGTATTCTGGAAGGAGAAGGAGAGGGATGGAGAGGGAGAGGAGCTGATCGTAAAGGGCTGAATCGATTGTCGAAGCCCCTGGGGACAGAGTGTGTATGGGGTTGTCTGTGCTGTTGACTTTCAAGAGACAGGCCTTTCTAGCTGTCGAATCGCCCTGGTGATGAGACTGGGCTCAGGACGTGCGGAAATGGTCTGGGAAACTTCGTCGAAGAGTCGGTTTACTCGATGATGCTGTGACTACGAGACCCAACGGTCGAGTGTAGCACCCGACCAAGGGCCTCGTAGTGGGAATTTACAGCTCAGCGACAACCGAAAACATCTTGACAAATAGGTAGGCTCGACGAAGTTGAATGTAGTTCTGTTGATATACTGTATATGAGTGATAGGGCGACTTCGTTGTCTTGCAGATGGTTGATCCTGATGATCAGGAACAAAAGAAGGAGTAGGAGGGGGAAAAAGGCAGAGGTCAGAGGCCAGGGGAGGGGTACTAAGTAGCCTAGCATACTGTAGACAACTTTTTTTTCTTCTTCTTTCCCTTCCTCCCTCTTCCCTCCCGTCCCTTGGCCCCTTCAATCAAGCACTCCCCCGATTGTACCAGTATTCACAGCGGGCCGGGTAGCAGGCAGGTACGACATCTGGACCCGTGGAGAACTTTTTTTCATATTTGGTGGGGCATTTTAGGGCACTAAGATGAAAATTGGCTGCAGTGATTGGCCAACCTGCTTCAGCACCCGGATCATGCTGCGGTAGGGGTAGCTAGCATATCCCTGCTAGAGCGCACCGCAGGTACCTCCATCCATGCGCATGCTGCTGTGTCTGAGAAGATACTTTCGCCAGGTTGGGTGAGTGGTGGTCAGTTCCCAAAAGTGCCTACTATAATATGACACAGGCCCCAACTATGGTCACACAGGACTGGCAGGAGCGATAAGTGTTGTAGTATGGTGCCAATGCTTGCTTGTATTGACGATTGCTTCAACTTTCAATGATGACTGTGAATCACAGCACCCACCATTACTCTGCATTGCAACCCTCCAGCTGCCACATGGTGTGGTCCTTCTCACATCCTGCTGCCTCGTCTATCAAGCAGTAATTCCTCATCTTTGTTAGTTTACCTAAGAACGTCCAACCAGGTGAAACGGCGCCCACCCTGTCCGTAAGCTCGCCTCCCGAACAACGACTCACATCAGCCGCCGATGACTCTTCAAAACATGGAACCATAAGCTATGCCTGTGATGCCATGACCACCCTTATGGAGCACCACAGCAGGGTCGCAGGGGTTAGGTGCAGAGAAGACTGGGTGCACAATGCAGCCACGCTTGACAATCCGGTCTGAAATACGGGCACTGCCCTGTTGCCCCGTACCAGCGCATGGGACAGCATGGGGGAGGATCCCGTCCGGCCGTCCAATCGAAAGCCGGCCTTAACGTCGTCACCGCCAGTTTGCAAGCAAGGGACTTCTGGGCATTGGTGATACCTCGTCCAAAAGAATCCCCCCCCCCAAAAAAGGTCCACCATGGCTCACCTCTGTCTGTATCACGGCGATGAATGAAGGAAACTGCACTACGTGCTTCCAGCTGTCACTACTCTGCACTGGCACGGAAACGACTCATCCCCCGAGGGAGGTGGACAGACATTTCGCCTTGAGAGGAAACCCAGCCGGTCTAGAGTGACGACACAGCTGGAGTTAATCTCAATCGCGCGCCCCACCTTGAATCTTGAAGACCGAGAAAATCACTCCATGTTGGCGGTAGCTCAGGATGCGCCTGATTGACGAGTCTCCTTCTAGCATGATCAACTGCAGGTGGCGCTTGAATGCTGAATTCTCTGGCCAGCAGCAGCAAGAGAGGCAATCAGGATCTTGACGACCTAGCGCTGCGAGCCCTGGATGCCCCGCGGAATGGCTCGAGCGTGTCGTACACGTTGGTGAAGCACGCTGTAGGCACGAGCCAGCAAGCCCAAGCCAGTATTGAGCGTGCCTAGACCAGACACCACTTTATTGTTTCCGCGTCCCCTAATTTGACTTCTGCTGGTCGTCTTGCGGCTCCTCTTGCCCCCTCCCCCAGTGAGACACGGAGTTGAAGTCCTACGTACATTGTACCTCCTTTCATCCTAGCGGCTGAAAATCGGTTCTCAAATGGTATGATGTGGAACGTACCTAAAATGGTTCACCTCACCAAATGCCCTGGCGGCTATCCTAACTGGAGAGATGCCGCCGGGCATCACCACATGTAACGTCAACAGGAGGCAAATACTACGTGAAATTATTGGGAGCCTTGCATTACAAACTCGGGGCATCTGCAAAGCTAGCACGTCGCCCGTCGAGTAGTTTCAGATTTACGTTTTCTCACGTCCTGGGTTGCACTGTACAACGGTGGATCGCATTCCCACGACCGTTCCGCGACCCTGAGATGATTTACTGCGGGCCGGCTATCCACACGCTGTGTGTGGACTAGAATTGGACTTCTCCAGCATCCCTGCTCTCCTCCGCCTTACATCCTCTTTAGTGGCATGGGATTTTAGGATCAGACCGAGGCGTTTTGATGCCTCATTCGCGCAAAAATCACTGATGAGTCTTCTTCGATATCAATTTGAAGATTCTCGGTTAGGAATTTCACTTGAGTGGTCTTTGGACATCTCTGTACTTGCGCAGCGTGGTGAAGCTGTAGGCGTGCAGTAGTACGTAGACCTCGTTCTTCAAAAGAGTTTGGCCGCTTTTCAAACCCGCTCAGATGAGCAGTTCTGGAGCCAAAATTGGAATGTAACGAATTACCGACCCCGGAAGACACACATCACAGAAAAGAGTGCGCCTAGGCCTGAATGGAATGCAGCTGACCAGAATGCCGCCCATCGGAGGCTGAGATAACACACACGCTTTGTCGCGCTGTCAAGACGTTCGGGCCGTCGAGTAAATTGTGTACTCAAGAGTACCCCAGACAAAATGCCGGCTTAAATAATTTTACTATCGTGTACATACAACTGCATTGTACAGAATTATTCCAAGAATATCCTGAGGCTGTCAAGCGATATCCTGTCAGGAGCCACGTAGCGGACAGGGCAGGGAAGGAGGCAGTGTGGAGCTGTGGATCTGCCAGATCACTGCGGCTCTGGGTGGGCCTTGCCAGGACGGGGTACAATTAAAGAAGGAAAAGGAAGAGAGAGAGACCTCGGAGGTTTGCAAATGGCACCAGCCATCCCCATTTTGATAGTTCCAGAAGAAGAGGCCGAGTTGGCGAGGGGCAGGTGAGCCTCCATGGCAGTTTGGTGGGGAGAAGAAAACAAGAATGTTAAGAGACTGTACACTGGAATGGTGGGCTACCCAGCAAGGGTTCCTAACTGATTGCTTACATAAGGCTGTTTCTTGTTATCGCCTGTTCTTGACTTGCTCTTATCAGCGCAGTTGCTCGGCAGCGAATCAATAATGACGTTCAGGGAAAGTACGTACCGCGTCGCACGCCGCACTTAGACCTTGGATCGAGTCTTGAGATGGAATTTGGCCCAACTCTGCAAGCACGAGACAGAAAGCAAGCTGCCGCATCCCTCCAACACATATTATTCTTCAGCACATTCTCCCCCTGGCCTTGGAGATACCTCGCTGCGTTGAGTATTTTCCTTGGTGCTCGAGCAGCGCGCTTCGGCATTCTGAACCCCAGCCACCTCAAATTAGCAAATTGAACTGAAGGCATCCCAAGAGGGGTTGGATCCCACCAAAACACCCCTCACCATCATCATGGGCGACTCATCTGTGGGCTCGGGCACTGGCCACAAGTCGTCAAACAATCTTTTCGAGGTCTATCTTCGTCTTCGACCACCTCCTGCTATTGGGCTGCCCTCTGACGGCGAACGATTCATCATTGTCGAGCGCCCTGCAGCTGATGCCCCTTCGACAGCGCCCACCCGCATCACCCTCAACCCCCCTAACGACCGCCGACGTGCCGTTGAGAAGTTCGCCTTCACCCGCGTCTTTGAGGAGGATGCCACCCAGCTCGACGTCTTTCATTGTACCAATGTCGTGCCTCTTGTAGAGGGTGTCCTCGCCCCACATGGAAGAGAAGGCACAGACGCCCTGCTGGCAACGCTGGGTATGACTGGATCTGGAAAGGTACTGTGCCTGGGAAGCCCCTCACTCCCTCAAAAACTCAAGCCTACCAGCGCCGCATCATGGACACCAAGCTTGCTAACACAGCTCGACAAAAAACACAGTCGCATACAATGCTCGGCTCTCGGTCACAGCGTGGACTGACGCAGCTAGCTCTCGACCTCCTCTTCCGATCTGTCGGAGACAATATCGCAGATGTCAACTCTGATAGCGCACTCGAGACGTCCATCAAGGCCTCTGATGCCTCTGAGGCGAGTATATCCAGCGGCCCAGCCTTCATCGAGGCCATCTATGGAGACGCTTCGGGGCAGGCTCAACCGCCCACCCGAGCACAGACTCCACAACTTGTACGAGCACACAATTTTCCTTCTGCTGTCAATGCGCCCAGCGCGAATGCTTTCTACTCCGAAATTTTACAGGGTCAAGAGAAGGAGGCGCCCGAGTCTTGCGTACTCACCCCCAAGACTGTACGGGTGGTCCTCAAAGAAGACTACACTGTCTCCTCGCCCTGCACCCCAGAACTGCTGCGCCGTGGCCTACCTGCCCTATCTTATGGCAGTCGTCAGCCACTGCAGGCGAAGTATGGCAGTCTCAATACCCCCAGCAGGTCTCCTTCGAGGCATTACATGAGCCTCACTGCTTCCACACAACAGAAGAGATGTACTAAAAACGCTCCCTTGAAGGGCGACCAGTCAGTGCCGCCGACGCCACGCCGATACCTGGCTCGACCTTCCATACTGCCTCAGGTTCCAGACATCAGCACTATCAACGTTCCGTGCGATCCTGCGGCCGAGTACGTCGTACTCATGTCAATGTATGAGGTATACAATGACCGAATTTTTGACCTGCTCATGCCCCCAGTCCGATCTTCTACTACCAAGGAGTTTCGACGAAGGCCGCTGTTGTTCAAGTCAACGGAGCTGTCGCCCGACCGGAAGGTGGTGGCTGGCCTGCGCAAGATCATGTGCTCAGACTTTCATCAGGCCATGATGGTGCTTGAGGCTGGCCTACACGAGCGACGTGTTGCCGGTACTGTCAGCAACAGCGTCAGTTCCCGGAGCCACGGATTCTTCTGCGTCGAAGTAATGAAGCGGAAAAGATCAGTCAGCAAACGGCATCGTTATCCCTGGAGCGGAAACACTCTCACCATCGTGGACCTGGCCGGTAGCGAGAGGGCTCGAGATGCAAAGACTACAGGGGCCACGCTTGCAGAGGCGGGTAAGATCAACGAGTCACTGATGTATCTAGGCCGGTGCCTACAGATGCAGAGCGATAGCGGCAGTAACAACAAGGTATGGCCTCAAGTCTCACCCCCTTTTACATGAGCAATAGACTGACGACCGCTCGTACAGCCGAGTATTGTGCCATTTCGACAGTGCAAGCTCACCGAGCTGCTGTTCTCAAACTCTTTCCCATCCTCTTCGTCGCTCAGTCAGTCTCAAACGACACGTCGCAATCCGCAGAAGGCTGTGATGATCGTAACAGCGGACGCAAGTGGCGAATACAATGCCACGTCCCAGATTCTCCGCTATAGCGCCCTGGCACGAGAGGTCACAATCCCTCGAAACCCGGCGATCTCCGAGGCTATGCTCCATGTCGATAACACGGCGGAGGGTCTAAGTTCCTGCGACAGCGGGAGCCCAGATCTGTCTCCAGCTTGGGGTCTTCACCGACCGCTATTCCTGCCTCCTAGCACCACAACGCAGAGCCAGGCCGTGGCGCGAGACTTTTCGCCCACAAGCATGACGTCTTCGGAAGATCGTGTCACGATGGAGCATGCTGCGCTTGAGATTTCTCGACTATCCGAAGAGACTAGGTATCTCCGGGAGTCTCTCTTGCGCGAGCAAGAGGCACGAGCTGCCGCCGAGACGCACCTGCTTTCAGTCCAGGACAAGATGTTAGAGCTCGAGCAGGCAGTGCGTGAGGACTGTTCCGCCGAGTTCGAGCAGCGTCTTGCTGTAGAGCTCGCCCGGTGGAAGGCTGGCATGCAGATGGCAATTGAGAGAGGCGAGGAGCACTGGGATAGAAAGATGGCGGTTTTTGAGAGAGGCTTAGCGGATCAGCCTGCAGAACTCGAGGCTCTCGAAAGTGTCGAGATGGATGCTTGTGACAACAAGGAGAACATCCTCGCAGAGTCTCTCGAGGACGAGAATGCAAGGCTGCGTCGCGAGGTGATGATATTGAAGAGGGAGCTCGCTGGAAAGAGCCCAACCAAGCGGATGCCCTTAATGGAGAGGGACGACATTACAACCAGCGTCAGCGGCAGCCCTCTGTCAATGTACACAAGGCAAGCGAGCCGAAACATGAACGACGAGAACATCCAAGGCGAGATCCTACATCGGCGAATTGAGGACCTCACGCTGCACTCCGGCGGTACCGGGGAACGGAAGCCCAGAAAGGGCAACAGAAGTGAGAACAGCAGCCGAGGGAACAGCAACAGCCGCGTCGAGGGGACAGGAACACCCACAAAGAGGCTCAGAAAGCTGACAACAAGGAAGTGGGAGGGAGGCCTGGGTGTCGAGGATGATCCTTTCTGAAAAGTCAGGATGTTGATGAAATCTCACGATGAAGTTTTGTTTGCCTTCTGTCCCGCGAAATTTTTGTTTTCTTCGCTGAGGTTTTTTTCTTCACGCACCTCTTTATATGATACACGGCCCGATATGAACTGCGAGAGACATACTTTGTCCACTACGACCTGGCATGATATACACGGCGGGGCACGGTTAGGCCCCAGAGATGGCGCAAGGCACAGTTGGGACAGTGCTCATGACGATGGATACCCAGCACACGGAGGATCGGTCTTGTCTGCCTTGGCTTGATAGTCAGAGATGAGTTGGATGAGCTAAAGCATTGCTTGGGTGTGATAGTCCTGGTGGGAAAATTTGCATAATCTGGGTTCTCAATCGTGGGGCGGTATATGAAAGATCTGAGTTCTTTGTTTCTGTTCGTCTCAGTCAGGGTCGATTTTTTTTTTGCTCGAGTGGTTTATGCACTCTGATTGTACTGATGTCTCACCTTGGAGCCCGACCACGACGTCTTGTCCTGCTCTCTCCTGATAGTACGATGTACTCCCGAGAGATTTCAATGCTGACGGATAATATCTCCTCAGGTACTGACACATGTGTAACAGGCCCATCCACAGCATCCAACCCTGGTGTCTCGGCAAGGAGCTGAATCTGTGTGCTCACTTCCACTCTGGCTTCCACATTGCAAGGATCGTTAAGGCCTCGAGGCCAGATGCTTCCAACGACAGACAACAGCGACAAACTTGGCGCCATGTTCCGAGAAGGATTGGTCTCTTGCGAATGCTAGGACCAAAAGAAATCAATAACTCTGTCGTGGGGTCTGTACGAGTCGCTGACCCAGGTTACCGATGCGTATTTTGCTACGTTGGTATCGTCATCATGACGATGTGATCACACTCTGTCTGTTTTTCCCTCGTCTCGCAAGAATTCTTCTACTCGTGACAAACTCCACAACAGGCAATGCCTATCCTTTGCTTCTCAAATGTGGCTTGCTTTTCCGGCATATTTTCCATTGGACCCTCCAGCTTTGCTTTTGCATCGGAGAGAAGCGGCGGGTGATCCATCGCGGCGGTCAGCAAAAGCTAGATGTGGCAAACCAGGGTGCAGCAAGCGGTGGGAGGATTTTTGCTTTTTTCTTCATTCCTTTCTTTGCCTTGCCCCTGCCCCTTTTCGATTCTTGATATTTCTCTACCCCATGACCCTTCCCACCCTCTTCTCTTCCTCCTACCATCACCTATCACACCTGTGAGGGCATGCGTTTTTGTAGGTAAGCTGACGGGAGCCAACAAAAGGGACGCGCATGACTTTTGGGAAGGATGGCTTCGCATTCCATTGTGGCGTCAGCAGGTACTGGGGTTCGTCACCAATTGTTGAGGAAGTACAATACACCTTGAAAGACAATGCTCACAGCGGCCTGCGATTCGTGCCTCCATGGAGCGTTCTCGTCCACTCACCGAGTTCTCGGTGCAAGCATATTCATGCCGTGCAATGCTTGCTCGATGCGCGTGGCGTCCAACCTTCGATGAGGCAGGGAAGGAGATCTCGGGTAGATATGCAAGATCGATGCCGTCTTTGATTCTTCTGGCATGGCTGAAGATGGACTGGCAGCTCCTCACTCAACATGGCTACGGTGGAGACCTCAACAACCGCGAGGGACGCCCTTGTGTTCAAAGCGGCTTCCGGGTTGTGGATTCCGATGCGGTACACTTGTACTATACCGCCTTCGAGGCTTTTCTGATCGATCCTGCTTCGTTTTCACCCCACCACCACGCCTTGCCATCAACTACTATTCGTGCGGCTCGAGTGATAGCCTCACATGCTCTCACCTTACCTGAGCTGCCATGCGTGCCGGCTGTCTCATATCACAACGCCACATTGCTTTGCATATCGATATTCCTTCCGGCCCAGCCTTCCACCGGCCCCAACGCGGTGTACCATGAGGATACGGCATTGTTGCCCGACGCCTGCGCTATTACATACCTGAAGATCCAAATCTGGCAAGAAGGTTTTTTGTTTTGTCCAGTCAGGTGAAGATACTATGTCCATAAGATGATGAGGCTTGTCGTGGGTCCCGCTCATGAGGAAAGGGGTGGGGGCTTGGGAGGAGAGGTAAGGCAGCAAACTCCCCAGGGGGGTTTCCAAGCCATTCATTCAGCATGGCTCTCCTGTGATGATATAAGAACATACATGCCTCGTCAAGCTGTTGTGAATTTAAGCAATCGACAATTATCTGCCAGGATAAGCGGGCCTTCACATACGATACCTCCTTTCCCCCCCCTAGTCGTAATATATGAATCTGTACTACTTTGCTACAATGCAGTCCATAGCGCCCCAAGTCCACCTTTGGACCCCATCCCCCCTGTCTTTGGCAGGAGTGAGTTCCTACAAAGGTAGTATGGATCCAAATGCAGCTCTCGCCCAGGAGCTCAAGGGTAGGACGATACATGTCAACATGACCAAAAGCTTCGACTCCTGGCCATCTGGAGCCAAGCATCCCGAATATGAGCGTCTGGTGGGTGAGGTCGACAACATGCTTGAAAGGTAAACAATCTTCTTCTGGCCCTTCCTCCCTGACTGCTAATTACAGAGCGAAAATGATAGATATACTTACATATTCATTGTCACAGGAGTATCCCAGACATAGCTCAGTGTGAGAAGTTCAAGAAGAGCAACTTTGCCCTGTTTGCGTCTCTGTATGTGATTTTCTTTTATGGCTCCCTTCAACGTTCCCAAGGTGCTTACCGTCTTCGGAGCATGTGTATATTGGACAAGAGGTACTGACAGTTTTATGACAGATGGTGGCCGGATGCTGCCTGGGAGGACCTCTATAGTGCAGCACTCTTCACTGTTTGTTTGTTTATCTGGGATGATACTATCGACACCAACGAGCACTTCCTAGCCTCAGACTTCGACAAAGCCAACATGTGGCGCCAGCAGTCCCTTGAGTACTTTGAATACCACCTAGGACTCTCAGAAGAGGAGGACGAGCCAGAGAGCCCAGATGATGTCTGCCTTCTCTTCAAGGAATTCGGAAAGAGATTCTGCAACAAGTTTGGCCAAGGTGGGTTCGGACTGCAGCCACAAGTAATCACTCAGCCTTGAATTCCCCCATTAATTACTGACAATGGTTGATTTGATGTTCCTCCTCTTAGCTCAACGGCAGAGGATGTTCTCCAGGATCCAGGATTTTGTCCAACACAACATGGTGGAACAAGCTGAGCGCCTGGCAGGCCGTATCCCAAACTACGAGCAGTATATGCAGATACGCTTTGGCGTCACTGGCGTGCGTATGTTCTCTCTTCTTCTGGAGTAGGTTACGCAAAACCCATAACCCCCCCCCTCCCCGGGCCCCTTCGATCTCCCCTTCTTGCTGCTCGAGTTCTTGGGTTGTATTACCAGTGGCTGACCTCTCGAACTGAACTCCTTCTTAGGATCACTAATCAAACCGCACTGCCTGCTGAGATCATGGACTCTCTTGAGATGGAGGCTATTGTTAGGGAATGTAATTTCATTATCATTGTGTAGGATAGATCCCGAGCCTCCTCTTCAGAAGCGCCATGATAATTGACAATGCTGACGACAAACGTTAGGGTAAACGACATTCTGTCTCTCAAGAAGGAAATTGTAAGTGGATCAACACCACAATCTGTTGTTGTTATTATCATTATTCTTCCTTTTTCATTTCCCCCTTGCTTCCCTTTTCTATCCTGTCTGTCTTGATATACAGCTATACGCGCGCCACCACGCTCCATCTGATGATGTTAACCCCCAACCAGGCCACCGACTGCGTCGTCAATATCGTCCCTGTTCTCTTCAAGACAGGCAAGCCCCTCAACCGTGTCATCTCCGGACTCATCGAGGAGATGCACAACTCCAGAGACCGGCTCGACAGCATGGCTGCGAAGCTGAGCGACATGACCCGGGGTGATTCCCAGCTCCACAAAGATGTCATGAAGTTCATCGACGGGATCCGGGTCATGGATACTGGGACGCTGGTCTACTCGTGAGCCCCCCCGCTATGTAACTCACTTTCCTTTTCCTTCTTTGTTTTTTTATTTTATTTTTATATCCCTTGTTCGAAATACTCACTGTCACAAGGATCGAGTCCCCGAGATACGGCGTGAGGAGATATCTGCAGCGAGACGGAACACTCAGCATAGTTCTGTAATGGGCGTTAGTCAATGGATCAAATACAATACACCATTCTTTTTCGGCCCTTTGGGGTTTCTTGTGGTTCAAAAAAAGGCATTGCCTGCTTCTTGGCGTTTTCTGATTACCTCTTGATTTCCTTGTACCGAGCCGTGACGGTTGATGGTCTGTCTGTTGACGTGCGGAGGTGGTTGATTAGTGAGCCTGATCTCTATCCTTTCTCTTTGCTCACGAGAATCAACGTTCAACTCTCTTTTAGTGGATGTGCTCACCCCCTTCCCCTCTTGAAGGCAGAGTAGTACCTGTCTAACATGGAAACTGTGTATTGCTGTGGTGTTGTGCACATTGTATATAGACTGGTAAGTACTGGACGTATGTTTTGGACGGGATGAACCAGACTTCTGAAAGAGGTTCAACGGAACTCCAGTATACCTGTAACAATCACTTCATGCACTTTGCAGTCCTTATCACACACGATTCATTGTATACGTCTCCCATTTTAGCCCCAAAATAATGTACACACATCTCATCATGACCATGACAAGTGAGAAGGCAGAAGCAACTAACTAGTCATCTGTCGTAAGAACCTCAGTAATTGACCCCTTTTTGGAACCCGGACGAAAACCCAAGCCTGAGAACCAGGATGTTGTGATCAATGCCTCATCACACGTGTCCTATCGTATCAGCATGGACTGTGAACCCCAGAATCAAGAGAAGACAAAAGAAAAACTCCGTGTCTCGTGCCAGTGAGGCTCCCATGACCCATCACGCCCGCACTTCACGCCAGAGACTCAGCAGTCACTCAGTCTGAGTCCATAGCATAGACATCTGAGCCACCGCTGCCGACGTCAGACATGTCCTCATCCTCCGAAGGCAAAGCGTAGCTCTTCTTCTTTGCTGCCGCGGCGCGACCAGGACGTCCACTCGCAGCACGCGCAACAGGCGCCGGAGGGGAATCCTCCATACGAACGTCGCCATCGCCATCATCGTCCTCGTTATCGCTCAAGTCGAAGGCCTTCTTCCTGCCCTTGCTAGCGGCTGCAGAGGTTTTATTCTTGGCAGCATAGGCCTTGGCGGCTGGAGACAATTTCGTGGGCTTCGCATCGTCCTTGGATTTGACGCTCTTCGAGCCGGCCGGGTGACCGCGGGACTTCTTGGCAGGACCGGCGGAAACGACGTTTAAGGGTGCCTTGCCTTGTTTCTGCTTGCCCTGGGCCTTGGACGTGGCTGGAGCCTCCTCGTCTTCAGACATCAGCTCGTCGATGTCGGAGGATTTGGTAGGCTTCTGGGGGGAAGACTTGGCCAGCAGCTCGTAGTTAGTGTCGTCAGGACTGTCCAGGTCAAAGTTGGTGCGGGCCTGCTTTGTCTTCAACTTAGGCATCGCAGCATTGCCGTGCTCAGATCGCGACATGGCAAATAGACTGAGTCTGCCATTAGTCGAGGCCGCGGCAGGCTCACCGATGCCCCGGACCAGGGCGCCAACGTCTCCGATCATGTTGTCACCATCGCTCTCCGACTCTTCGTCTGTGTCGAAAGCCCACTTCTTGGCTTTGGAGGCAGCTGCACGTTTGCTGCGGCCATTGGTTGGTTTGACTTCCTCAACCTCTGGTTCTGACTCCTCCTCGGGCTCAGCAGACATCACTGGAGACGGCTTCTTGGCGTTCGCTGTCTTGGCTTTGGTCTTGGGCTTGCTCAGCGCCGCAAAATCTTCGTCATCGTCGTCCGAGAGATCAATTACCGGAGACGTCTTCTTGACAGGTGCTGCTGCCTTTGACTTGCCTTTGGGCTTGCTCTCTTCTTCCTCCTCCTCCTCCTCGGAAAGATCCACCACAGGAGACGGTTTCTTCACTGGTGCTGCCTTGGCCTTGCCATTGTTCTTGCTCGGGGCAATGAAGTCGTCGTCGTCGTCATTGTCTTCAGACATATCCATCGGAGAAGGCATCTTTGCAGGTGCCGCTTTAGGTTTGGGCTTGGGCCTGCTTACGGTAGCGAATTCGCCACCGTCGCCGTCAGAGACATCCGCCGGGGAGGGTTCTGTCGTGGGCACCTTGATGGGCTCCGGCTGGATCTCGGGTTCCTCGAGCGAGGCAAAGTCATCATCCTCATCCGATAAGTCCAGAAGAATAGTAGGTTTCTTTGCACGGACAGGCTTATCCCTCGGCGGCTCCTTCTTGAACGACTCCGTCGTGAACTCATCATCTGAGCCAGCTGCTCCATCAGTGCTCAAGGCGGGGGGCTTCGATGCCTTGGAGAACTGCGAGGCGAAGCGTTGTTGAGCGGTGGTCTTGACAGGAGGCTCCATGATTGTCTTCACAGTCCGCCCGGTCTTCATGTTGGACCTGGCCTTGGACTTGCTGCCTGGGTCATACTCGTCATCATCATTCTTGGAACGTTTGCCGCCCTTGCCAGCACCAATCTTCTTGGAGACGCGGCGACCCATCTTTCTGATGTTGCTGCGGATCTCGTTGTCTAGGCGCATCTGGTTCTCCCATTCCTCAACAAAAGCATCGAGATCTCTACACCAGAGGTCCTTCTCGCTGAGTGCTTCGAGCTCATCCTTCTCGGTCTTCTTGGCGGCGATTTGTTTCTTCAACCGCTCGAGCCGCTCGAGAGTCAGGGAGTAGATTTGCATCTGATGCACGTCAGTACGGCAAGACAGCAAAAGCGCAGCATTCATGCACTTACCGAAAGCAGATAATCGTAATCTCCAGCACCGGGGATATTGCTGTTGACTTCCTCATCATCATTGGCCGCATCATCATCCTGGTCCTGGTCCATCTCCTCATCCGTGTTCTTCACCTTGCCAATCTTTCCTTTGGGAAATGGCCGGTACTTGGCTGCGCGAAGTTCTTGAACTAGAACGGCCTTCTTTTTCTTGGAGACCACGATCTTGCCGTTGATGATCTCCTCGATGAAGCGTGCCATGTTCTTCAGCTTCTCATACTCATCATCAAGAACTTGGAGCCAATATGCCTAGATTAAGGTTAGCGCCACGTCAGCTGCTTGAAGTGTGATCATGCGACGGAACTTACCCTTCGTTCTGTGTACAGCCCGAGCCGGTACACGTAGAATTCTTCCAAGATCTGCTCAACGTTGTCGTATTTGCGGATCTGACCCCGTGGATCAAAGGCCACCAGGTTCGTAGTACCGATGGACTTGGTCAGCTTGAACTTCTCAAGCAGATCATTGTCCTCGATAGCCTTCTTGACGACCTTGTCATCTATCTGGATCTCAAAGTGAACGTTGCGATGGTCATTGAATTCCTTGTAGTCCTTGATCCAGGAGAGACCCTTGTCGCCTCGGATGATCTGCTCAAGTCTCGCCTTGAAGTCATCTGTCCATGTACGAATGGGCAATTCGGTGACGAGAACTTCATTGGGCTTGTCCTGCGTGGCGATGCCGTTGAATTTGTACCTGCCAGGGCCTTCAGGTTCAGCTTGACCCTTCCAGCCCCGGAACCACGGGGTCATGGTCTCGAAGGCCGCCTCCTCAGAGAAGCCGTCAACGCGACCCATGCGCCTCCTCAGGTTCTTGATGATGTCCATGGGATGGTAGTTAGGAATGGAGGTGCTCCAACCAGTCCCGATACCATCAGCGCCATTGCAGAGGACCATTGGGAGGACCGGGGCGTACACCTTGGGTTCTATCTGCTTACCGTCCTCAAACTGTGCTTCGAGGACCGGCTCGTCAAGAGCAGAGAACACTCGTCGGGCGAAAGGAGACAGACGAGTAAAGATGTAACGAGCGCTGGCAGCATCGCTACCACCAGCGAGACGAGAACCGAAATTACCACTGGGCTCCAGGATGTTGACGTTGTTTGAACCGACAAAGTTCTGCGCGAGGCCAACAATGGTCTGTTGCAGCGAGGCCTCACCGTGGTGGTAAGCAGTCTGCTCAGAGACATAGCCAGCTAATTCAACCACCTTCTTGTCTTTGGTCAGGTTCCGCTTGAAGCATGCGAACACAACCTTCCTCTGACCAGGTTTCAGGCCATCTACCACTGATGGGATGGATCGGAGGTTGTCGGCCATAGAGAAGAGGATCAGCTCCTTGTTCACGAAGTCGGTATACGTGATGGACTTGGTCGAGTGATCCAGGAATGTTCCGGGAACGAACTTTCCGAGCCACTCCTTTCTCGCATCTGCCTTCTTCTTGGAGAAAGCCAGCTCGAACAGTTCAGTCTCCTCCTGCTTCATGGTGTGGAACTCCTTCAGGTGGTTGTCCAGATCAGTGAAGTAGACTTGCGCGTCTTCATTGGTGCTTGTTCCCAGACCCTTGAAGTATTTATATTGCCATCTATTGATCTCGTGCCGATGCTTCTCTTTCCAGTCCTCGTACTCGGGCATTGTGAAAAAAGACCTCAGTTTCAGAGGTTGCTTCGGGTTCGGACCCTGCCAGACCTTGACGACGGGAGTCGTGAACTCTCGGAAGAAGTCTGGAATTTGCAGGAGTGATGGGAATTGGACCTGAAGGAAATTGATCAGGAGACCCTTGATATGACTGCCGTCGTGATCCTGATCAGCCATGATCATCAAATGACCGTAGCGCAGGCGCTTGGCGTCGGTATAGGTCTCCTTGTGCTTGAGACCCATAAACTGCTTAATGTTGCTGATCTCCTGATTCTTGAGGATCTGGTCGATAGATGCATCACGGACGTTCAGCATTTTACCCCGGAGGGGGAAAACGCCAATGCGGTCCGGGTCGAGGATGGCACGACCTGCGACAGCGAGACCGCGGGCTGAGTCACCTTCGGTCAAAATCAGGGTGCACTCGTGACCATGCTTGGTCCCTGCCAAGTTGGCATCGACAAGCTTCTCGTTGCTGATACGAGACCGCTTGTTTCCATCCGACTTGGACAACATCTTGTCCGCCTTCTTCTCAGCGAAATGCAGAATATTGTTAATGGCATCGGTCCCCCTGATTTTCTTGATGAACCCATCAGTAAGTGAGCATGTGCTACCGAAGGCGCTGGCCTTGGTTGTCATCTGCTCCTTGGTCTGCGAGGTGAATGCAGGGTTGTCGATGAGACAGGTGACAAAGATGAAGATATGGTTGCGGACATGATTCGCCTTGAGGGAGTGGCCCTTCATCCTCTTTGTGAGATCTTTCAACAGGGCAGAGCAGATCTGATCGGCGATATAGTTGACATGCGTTCCTCCAGAAGTCGTGGCGATCGAGTTGACGAAGGAAACCTGTTGGAACGAGCCGTCCGACACTGTGAAGCCGACCTGCCAGCGCCGATGCGCCTTGGTGTCCTCAAAAATGACGGTAGCAGGTGCAGGCCCGGTACCGTCGGCGTCGACATCCTGGCGCTCCTTTGCGATAGCCTTGGCATACATTTCGCAGTACTTCTTGAAGCCGACCTTGAGGTGCTCCCCGTTGAGGTGAACCTTGACGCCCTCGACTGTCCCAGCCAAGTCGTAGACTCGCCTATACAGGACGGACTCGGTGTCGTCGTCAATGCCGTCGTGCATGGCGAACTTTGCAAAGTCTGGCTTAAAGGTCACTCTGACGAAGTCCTTGGACTTGTTGGAAGTGATCTTGGGCTTGTCCATCTTTCCCATGTTATTCCGCCAAGTGGTTTTGTACCTTTTGCCGTTGCTCGAGTCCTGACACTCGAGGGTGAACTCGGTACTAAAGACGTTGCAAAGCTTTGCACCGAATCCGTTACGGCCACCGACAGTCTTCTTCTCTTTATCGTCGAAATTGGAACCGGCGAGCAGATGACCAAAGACCAGCTCGGGGATGTAGATGCCCTCCTTCTCGTGCATCTCGATAGGGATACCCTTGCCGTCGTTTTCGACGGTGATCTCGCCCTCTTCTCGGTTGATGGTGATCTTGATATAGCTCATGCCCTTGTCGCGCTGCTTATTGTCGGCGGCGTTCACAAGGATCTCGTCGAAGATCTTGTAGAAGCCGGGCACAAGCTTGACGGTCTTGAACTCCATCAAAGACCTCTCCTTGTTGAAGACCCACATCTGGCTCTCGGTGCGCTCGATGGAACCGATGTAGGTATCTGGACGCACGAGGATGTGCTCGACTTGGCTGAGCTTCTTGTACTGCTCGGTGGCGGTCTTCTTGGTATTGGAGGGCGCGGCGTCTGAGGGCCCATCGAGCTGCATGAAGCTATCATTCTCGATCTCGCCTAAGGGCTTGCCGCCGCCCTTCTTGACAGGCTCCTTCTTTTGCTTCTTGGCATTAGGGGGAGTGTTGGACATGTTGCCGTCAAAAGAGCCATCATCGTCGCCGCCGTCGCTGTCTGGCTTTGCGCGCTTCTTGGGCGCCACCTTGGTCTTGAGGGTGGTCTGGGTCATCTTCTTAGGCGCGGCCTTGGCGGCAGGTTTCGCAGCAGCCGCCTTCTTCACTGCAGCTTTTGCCTTGGGTTTCTGCGACTCGTAAGCAGCTAAATACCTTTGATGCCGACGAGATGAAAGTGTTGGTGTTGAGCTATGACACACGAGGGCGCGCGGCGCGACACGCGCTACTATTGATTGATAGAAATGACTTACCGGCTCTGGAGAGTAGGCATCTGACTCGTCTTGGAAATCATCGAAGGCCGACTCGACGTCGGAATCCATCTTGGTGGCGTGTTTAAGGGCCTCGCAGGCCAAATGCCGAGTTGATGGCCGTTGCGAAGAAAAGATGGGAGGAGGAAAGAGGTGTCGCGAAGGATTGGATGGGTACGCGCGAAGGTGGGATGCATAAACAGATGAGATTTGCAGGTGGGGACAAGTCAAATAGAGGAACGTGGCTTGCCCTGCAGCCAGACGGGAGAAAGAGAAAAGCAGGCTGTCTGCAGATATTAATGACAAGGGGTGGTATTGAAGCCTCAGCGCTGGCTGACTGGCGGATAGGGCTCGTTGTGGTTGGTTAACAGCTTGAGATGTTGTGTGTTGCGCGATCGGTCTTGTTTGGAGATGGGTGGCTGCCCTTGCTTGATGGTTGCCAGGTGGAGTGGGCAGTGTTTGTTGGTGCTCTCTGCTGAGCGAGCACGCGTCTGCGCCTGTCCTCGAATGAGATGGTAGCAGTTAGTGCACCGCGACGGACAAGGGGTGGGCTCTCCAAGGGTTTGGCATGCAGGCGTGCTGGCATGCTGGGGTAAGGTGTTAGTTGTCACAGTGTGTACTGTGACCTGTGTGGGATTTGTTTTGTTTTGGCGGGGCTGGGGAGTCTTGGTGATTGTGGCTGGTGCATGATGGATGACTAAGCTTGGCTGACAGCAGGGAAGGAGGGCAGCCTGTGAGGTAGCTGTGTTTCCACCCTCACCCTTTTCCCTCCCACACAGCCTTTGGTGTGGTCCTCTCCTTCAACTCTCTTCTATAGATGAGGAAAAAAGAGAAAAAGAAAAAGAAAAAGAAAAAGAAAAAGAAAAAGAAAAAGAAAAAGAAAAAGAAAAAGAAAAAGAAAAAGAAAAAGAAAAAGAAAAAGAAAAAGAAAAAGAAAAAGAAAAAGAAAAAGAAAAAGAAAAAGAAAAAGAAAAAGAAAAAAGGTAACTCTTGTTCATTGCACCATGCTATGGGGCCAGCTTGGATTTCCATAGTAAAGCCATTCCAAAAGTGGACTCTCCTTGCGTGTCTGGCCGGGCTGTCTCAAGATTTGGACATTGCAAGGCCTCCTCACAGTGGACACCACCAGTCAAGACAATTTCGACATAGGCTCCCCTGTACATAACATCTTAACATCAAACCGCATCGCTTTCCTCTGTACTCAACACCTGCATCTGCTTGGTCAGGAATCCACTCGAGACACTTGCATGGTGTCAGCCTGGAGATTATACAGGTGGACCCGCGCTGGCACGCACTCTACCTAGGTATCTGTATATAAGGTCACTATCCCCACACATCAGTTCCTCAGATTAGATGAATTCAATGCTCAAGGCTTCCAGCCCACACACACCTAACACTGTGCCATTTCCTTGCTCAACAATACAATGGGGAATACGGAAGCTTTCTTGTTGGAGATCTGAGGATGGTAGTTTCTCTGTCGAAAAGACTAGGACGGGGAGAGACTATATGGCGCCCACAAATGCGCAAGCCGAACGAGGGCGCTCAGGTCGAGCCGAATAGACTAACTTCGCCATGTACCTAGGTAGTGCCAAAATTGCAGCTGCGGTGGTAATAAAAGTGAAAGCAGAGGCAACCATTTTCGGACTCCCTGGTGCAAGCCGTTAGGAAAGGAAAGCGCCCGGCTGGCAGACAAGCCAGAATAAACGCAACGCCATGCCGTTAAAACTAATTTATATTTATTCAGTATTCAGCCGTAGTCATAACTTGATAGTGTTTCGTGCTATTTCCATCCTTCAAGCCATAAATCTCACACCAGTGTCTTGTATTCCATGCATGGGTGATTTCAGCGTCCCTCGATATTACAAAGAGAAGGATAGGTCGGCGTTTGCGGAACAAAGTGGTACTCGAGCTGGTATGTATATCTATCCGTAAGATACAACGTAAGAGAGCATTCGTGCATCGGATTAAGACGGACATCTGTGTTGATTATTGGCCACGGGAGCTGGTAGTATGCTCTAAGTTGGGTGATTTGCAAACGACAAGGTGAGTATTCGCCAGGGGATGCCTGATGCCGATAAAACCACTCGCATCAGTCTGTCCCCAAAGTATAGATGACGAATGCATGTGTGCAAGGACGTACATACATTGAACCGACCGGCCCTGGCAATTTAAAACATGATGCGCTGCTTCGCAGCATGACCTACCATCATTATCTCTGCCAGCCAGGAACTATGTCAAGGCTGATCGATGCTCCCAAGCAACCCTTGGGAACGCGGGCCCTTAGCACGCCTTAGGATGTCCTTTAAAGTCACTGTACAGTTAGTTACTGACTCAGAAATGAACTAGAACTTGGATATTTACGGGCTAGAGGGACGCACCATAATTCTTTACTAAGCCTTCTGCGGTTTCTGAAGTCGGGCACTTCTGCAGCGGTCGGAAACGATACGTGGGATGGGGCCAGGACAAGTTTAGTCACTGGGACCCTATCGGTCATATGTCCATAGAAAGTAGCTATAGTGGAAACTCGAAAAGAGACAGAGTTCCGGAGGTCCTCCTATGTCAGCAATGGCACATGTTTAACGATCTAGTCCCAGATGAATGTAATGACTCCTAGGAAAAGGGGTACGAATATAAAACACCAGTCTTCCTTTTAATTGAATAAATTAGGCTATTGTAATAACATCTATCCACTGAAACCACCTTCGTACCTATGCAACCGTATTATATTTCACTTCAAATCAAGCCAATTGATGACTTTGATGAGATATGCCTTCACTTAAGTGTCATCAAAGCGCTGCGTTCCTAGATCCTCTTTGTCCATGTTGAGTTGTTTGGTCAATAGAGACATGGCGAAACCTACACCTGACATTGAGGCTAAGACAACCCACACTCTTCGGAAGGAAATTCGATATGCCTCTGTCAAGCGTTTCATGATCTCTACATCAAGAGCCAAAGTCCTGAGCTCGGGTATGAAACTGATGGCTTGTTGCGGGTCAGATAGCTTGCTGGCCTCGGCGGGCAGAGGGCCAAAAGCTGCAATTTGGTGAGCAAAGCCACTGTTGAACACAACGGACCCAATGGCCAGCCCCAGCAAGCCTCCCAAGAACCGCGTGATAACCAATAGACCAACCAGGCGTCCGCTGTCATCGGGATCTTCGGCGCTCGCTTGCAGCGGGAAGGGTATCGTCTGGAATACGATGCCAAGGCCGATTCCGATGAATACTAGGAATGTGTCTTGCACTGCCTTCGACGATGTCTGGTCCACGGTGTACCAAAGGCCAGTGAATATCGTGAGTATGGTCCAGCCCACGCGCAACAAAAGCGTGTACCGCCTTGTCAACTCCACACACATGGGTGCGAAAACACTGAATGCAACGCTGACCACGCATGCTGGCAGGATAGAAACAGCCGAACCTAGTGGCGTTTGCAAATGTACGGCCTGCCACGTAAATAAGCATTAGTATTCCGAGACCACGCCACCCCAAAGGTATGCTCATGACTTTGATAGGGAAAACTGCCTACAGACCGGCATTACAATGATAAAATGAAAAGAAATTGAAAACAATTTCCGTACTGACCTGAAAGAACAAGGGTAAGTACAGTAAAAGGGAAAATAGAAGGGCCCCATGGATTGTCCCTTGGATTATGGACACGACCGCGGTTCTGCTCTTGAATAGGCGGTAAGGCAGCATTGGTTGAACGGGACGAGCTTCATAAAAGCCAAAGGCAACGATGGCAACGATCCCGACCACGAGAGGGAGTAGCGTCCTCCAAGAAGACCATGAATATAGCGAATCCGCCCAGCTGACTGGCAGGGCAACGCACGTTGCGCCCACAGTGAGCAGAAGCATACCCACCCAGTCAAGCCGGCGCAGCTTCGTCGTCATGTCCAGGTCAATGGGCCTAAGATGCATAAACAGCACCGCCATAGGTATTGCTGGGCCAATGAAAGGTAGGTTGATCCTGGAGAGTCTTAGCCTAATCATTTCTTGCACAAAGAAATTTCGGAAATTTCGCCAGGTCGACTTTCTTACCAACCAAGCCAACGCCAAGTTACAAATTGGCTTAAAAGTGCTCCAACAATGGGGCCCATAATGGCACCAAGAGCAATGGGTAATGCCATTATTGCGAGATAAAAAGGCCTTTCTTTCAAGCTCGTCATGTCGACAACAATGACCTCTTGTAGGATATCGATACCGCCTCTATCAATATGTAGCGTCAGTAATGTTTTCCGCGGGGACAAGATATACGTGAGACGAAAGCAAGTGTACCCGCCGAGACCCTGTACAAGACGCCCAGCAATAACCACCTTGATGCTGGGGGCGACAGCAAAAAGAATAGAGCCAACAGTGAAGAGCACCATGCCCGTATAAAGAGGGATCTTCCGTCCAATAGCGTCCGAGGTGCTGAGGTATAGCGGTTGGGAAATGGCGACAGCGAGTGTGAAGGCGATGCTTGCAAAGAATGACTCCAATGTCGTAGCTTGCAGCTGCGCGGCTATGACGGGAATAGCTACCGATAAAGCCGTGGTATCCCATGCCACAATCAATGAAAGTAGTGCGAGGCAAAGTAGTGACATGTAGAATGAAAAAGGCTTCTTGCCTTCGCAGGAAGAGGCGGCCGTTGCATCTTGCTGGTCTCTCAACGGGTCAGTGACGTCTAGTTGAGCCGCCTCACCTGCATACTTTTCGCTGGGGCCTTCGCTGGGGCCTTCGCTGGGGACTTCGCTGTCCGCCATCGTTGATACCGTCCCCTCGAATCCTTAGCTCAGTTGTGTTTCAGTCGCAATGCCGGGGAATGATGCTTCCTCGCCACAAGTCATTCTCAGGCAGCAGGCGGTTTTGAAAGAAAAGTGGCTTCTCGGACGGTAGCTTACGGATGGGGAACCGCAGGTAAATGTGATAGCACAGCTACAATGTTGGTACCAGGGTCCTGGCAGTGTTGTTGGGTACGACAAACAGTCGAAACACAGTATTCCAAGAATTCGTACTGTGTTTGATAATGATTGATGTTTAGATATTATATTTAAGGTGATCAATTCCGATATGTACCATGATCGAATTCTTGTCGCCCTCATCTTTCCCTTCTGATCTTGATTCGTCAATGAGAAACGACTTCCGAGTTACGTGAATTCCGAGAACATGGCACCAACACTCGAGCAACAAACCAGGATGCCCACGAAAGCTCTGGAACACCGAATGCGAAGCATGAGACCCAAAATCAAGCCCGCAGACCCCTTCTACCGCAACCTGGAAGAAGCCCTCGATCAACGAAGAGCGGCCTACAACCTCCGCTGCGTGGTGCAGAGTGAGTGGCAGACCATGCAAGACAAGGTAGACTTCTCTTCCAACGACATACTTTCTTGGAACGCCACAGGCACCTTGCGGGACAAGTTCCTTGTCGAGCTCGCCCAGAATCCGGATTTCAGCCCCGGCGCCGGAGGCTCACGGCTTCTCGACGGCTTCTACCCTTACCTTGAGGCCACCGAAAGACAAATAGCCGAGTTTCACGGCGCGGAGTCGGGTCTGCTCGTCAACTCTGGCTTTGAAGCAAACCTGGCTGTTTGGAAGGCGATTCCCCGGCCCGGGGACGTGATTGTGTACGATGCGCTGGTGCACGCAAGTACACATGAAGGCATGAACCTTAGTCTCGCCATGCACAAGGTTGAATTTGAGCATAACGATACAAGGTCCTTCCGTGAGACCCTGCTCTCCATCCTGGACTCACAGCCACTCATCAAGGAGGGCAAACGGTGCGTATTGGTGGCCGTCGAGAGCGTGTACAGCATGGATGGCGACGTCTGTCCAATACAGGAACTTCTCGACGTCGCAGAAGAGGTATTTCCGGAGGAGAACAACATCAAGTTCGTCATCGACGAGGCCCACAGTACCGGACTGTTTGGACCACGCGGCTCAGGGCTTGTTTGTGAACTTGGTTTGGAAAGCCAGATAGCAGTGCGGATACACACATTTGGAAAAGCCATCGGGGCAACTGGGGGTACGTTCCCTTGATCATGAAACGCTCATTCTACCACGAGCTTTGCACTGATAACCAACCGTCTAGCTTGCATTCTCGGAAATGAGACTATCAAGTCCGCTCTTCTGAACTTCGCACGGTCAACTGCCTTTACTACAGCGCCGTCATTCCCATTCGTTGCGGCAATCAGAGCGGGTTACAACCTACTACAGAGCGAGGAGGGGCAACAGTCCCTGGACCGCGTGCAGTACATTGCGCAGGTCTTCTACAAAGAACTGACGACACACCCACTGTGGCAGAGAGCTCGGAAAGAGGGTATCCTCTGGGTCCCTTTGGCCGACGACTGGGAGGCTCGCCCCTTTCTCACTCACATCGCGCCGCTGTGGACGCGTCAGAAATACCTTTACTGGTTGTACTTCCACTTACTGTCCTCGGGCTACTGTACCTGGCCCATCGAGCACCCAGTCGTGCCGCCAGGCCAGGGCCGTATCAGGATGACACTCCATGCAGCGAATACCGAGACTCAGGTCAAAGGTCTGGTGGAGGCGGTGTTTGCATGGGTCCAGGAGATTATCGCCATTGAGGAGGGGGTGACGGGGGACAAAGCATCACGGGCTGCGGCTGAGGTGTACGACTGGATGAGAAGGGAGGGACTGGAGGGGTGGGGTTTAGTGTAGGACGCAGATTTTCCAGTTGCACGGTCGTAACGGGCGATCGCAACATTGGTTCCTTGCGACTTGCAGCCAACTGCATAAACTGGTGGAGTACGAGCATACACAGTACGAAGTCTAGCCCCGTGGGAGTCTAGTCCTCAAATTATTTCCTACTCGGCTGCAGTACTTCGATCCACTTCGCCCGACCCAACAATGCAACAACGAACCAACGAAATCATTAATGGGCCTTGATAACACCTAGCAACATTTTTACTTGACAGCTCCGACACGTAGAAATCTGGAGTTCAGCCAGATTCTAATAAGGGGCTCCCATTAAGCTACAGAGTAACCGTGGGCGTTACGTTAGCCAGCTGTTTCCGCCCACGCGTGGGTCAGAGTGGCAAAGCTGCATGTGATCAAAAGACTTCCCTCACGGAAGGCATCAGGCTTTGTCAACGTTGGCCACGAGCTGGCAAACCTGGTCACAATCTATCCCGTGATCACCATTTCTCATTGTCATCATGGATCCCATTGCGGTGATAGGGCTCTCCTTCAAACTCCCACAGGGAGTGGAGGATACTTCTAGTCTCTGGGACATTCTCGCAAATGGCAAGAATGTTATGACGCCCTGGCCTGATGACCGGACCCGTAGCGACGGTTTCTATTCGGAAGACTCGTCCCGTCGAAACAAGGTTTGTTGTTTCGTGTTCAAGATGTGCTCACGCATTGGCGACTATGTTGACACTTTCGCCCTCCAAATAGCTTCACTCCAGGGGGGGTCATTTCCTTGACGTCAAGCTCGGCGAGTTCGACGCTTCTTTTTTCTCCATGAGCTCCAAGGAGGCCGCAGCCATGGATCCTCAGCAGCAGCTTCTCCTGGAGACATCTTACAGAGCATTGGAGAATGGTAACTGTGAAAACCCGTCTTTTACCGCCTGAATGTAATACTCACACGTCCAATAGCTGGCATTCCTTTGAGTAAAGTAGCTGGAACAACCACCGGAGTATTTTCCGGATCCATGTCCGATGACTACTCCCGCATTGTGGCCAAGGATCCCGATGAGGCTGCCATACACGCTGCAACGGGACAGACCATGGCTCTGCTTGCTAACCGCCTGAGCTGGTTTTTCGATATGAAGGGTCCAAGCGTTCAGGTCAACACAGCGTGCTCTTCGAGCATGGTTGCCGTGGATCTGGCCTGCCAGTCGTTACGGACGGGGCAAAGTTCTCTAGTAAGTTGTTTTTTGACCTGGAAAATACGAACTTGGTGCCACATCTTCGGAAGAGGACAGCATTGGAGAGAGGCTGATATCAAATCAAGGCACTCGTGACAGGATCCAGTATCATGCTGGGCCCGGAGATGTCCCTTTATTTGACAAACATGGGCGTCATATCGCCGGATAGCTTGTGTTATAGCTTTGATCACCGCGCAAATGGCTACGCGAGAGGAGATGGCGTTATAGTCTTTGTCTTGAAACGCCTGTCCGATGCTGTCACGGATGGTGACATGATTCGAGCCGTGATCCGAGCCACTGGATCGAATCAAGACGGCCATACGCCGGGCATCACGCAGCCGAGCATCGATTCTCAGGAACAGCTGATCCGAACAGTGTACAACAGCTGTGGTCTTGGATTTGAGTCCACACTGTATGTTGAAGCTCACGGTAAATAAACAATCCTGTCTCGTTACCTTACGTGTTGAGGCTATTGCGGTTGTGACCCCGCTTATTTCGGTGAAAAAGAGAAAAGGAAAAGGAAAACTGTCTCTAACGGTCATCAGGGACTGGGACCCAATTGGGCGACTCAAGCGAAGCCAAAGCTCTCGGTCGGGTGTTTAGGAGCAGCCGCTCCTCGCAGAGTGGGCTATACATGCAAGTCACGTCTTTAATTTGCCAAGCTATGGAACCAAACTGACTGTGACCAAAAGAGGGTCGATCAAAACCAATATCGGCCACTTGGAAGGCGGGAGTGGGCTCGCCGGCATGCTCAAGGCCATTTTGATCCTCGAGAAGGGCATCATTGCTCCAAACGCCTTGTTTGAGAAACTCAACCCGAAGATCAACTCCAAGGCGCTGAAAATTCAGGTACCAACTGGAAGATTTGAACCCTCACATATGCAGATGCTGAAATCTCGAGCTCCAGGTTCCAGCAGCATGCATTCCATGGCCGTCGGCGGGTCTGCGTCGGATTTCAGTCAATTCCTTCGGCCTCGGCGGATCCAATGGCCACGTCGTTCTGGACGATACCTATCACTGCCTTCAAGAGCTGGGCCTCAAAGGAAATCATCATACTCAAGTGCACTCAGACCAGTATGTGCAGGCCGACCACATGTCGACCGGGGAGCCTCGCACCCTGAATGGCGAAGGAGGCATCGGCCACGCTCCAGAAGCCCATCAAGCGAGAAGCCAGGAGTCAACTAAAGAGCCATGTCTCAGTATATTCAAAACAGGTTGCAATGGGACAACGTCGACGGCCAACTTACTTGTATGGTCAGCCAAAGACGAGAGCAGCCTCCAAAGGACAACCAAGCAGTATGCTGCATACCTGGAAACGCACAATGCGGATCTGGGCCGGCTTGCTTACACCCTTGCCGTAAAGCGAAGCGCATTTACCTGGCGGTCTTTCGCCGTTGTGAAGGCGGGTATGTCAAGTCTTCCACTAAAGCTACCGTCGGTCCGTTCGACCCGTGACGTCGGCGTCACCTACATCTTTACTGGTCAAGGCGCGCAATATGCAGGAATGGGACTAGAACTGCTTGTCTACCCAGTCTTCAGGTCAGCCCTGGAAAGGGCAAACACGGCTTTTCTGGATTTAGGAGCTACTTGGTCGCTACATGGTGAGATTGATCTTCGCCACCTCTCGCGTTGCAGTATCTTTGCTAATCATCTGGACTTCATAACAGACACTCTGCAAGATCAGCAAAGGATTGATGATCCTCAGTATAGCCAGCCATTGTGCACTGCACTGCAACTGAGCCTCGTTGAGCTCCTCAGAAGTTTCAGTATAGTCCCAGCAGCAGTGATCGGCCATTCCTCTGGTGAAATTGCAGCAGCTTATACAATTGGGGCGCTTTCCTTCGAGTCCGCCTGCAAAGTGGCATACTATAGAGGCAGGCTAGCTTCACAGTTGGCCGCTTCAACGTCTCGACCCGGAGCCATGATTTCCGTCAATCTACCAGAAGGACAGGTGCAGCCTTACCTGGAGAAGGCTGGCCTGGCCGAGGGCCGGATTCACAAAGCTTGCATCAACAGCCCTTCTAATGTTACTTTGTCCGGCGATGAGGCATCCATTGATGCGCTCAAGCATGTCCTGGATCAAGACGGCTTGTTCGCTCGGAAGTTGGCGACCAGGGTAGCCTATCATAGTCCTGCTATGCAGGATATTGCTTCTGAGTATCATGAATGCTTAGGATCCCTGGAAACACAGGACGCCGGTGGTCGTGATATCCTCATGATATCTTCTGTCACTGGGGAAAAGGCCTCAAGAGCCCAACTATACAATAGCCAATACTGGGTGGATAATCTGGTGTCCCCAGTGCGCTTTTGCGATTCACTGCAGTATCTTGAGGTCGCGGCTCCCCGAGCTGACGGCCTCAAGCCGGTGTCGATGTATCTGGAAGTCGGCCCGTCTGCAGCCCTTCGCCGGCCGGTATGCGATACGCTGGGTTCCATCACGACGGGCAAGAGCATTGAATACTCATCCACGCTCTCAAAAAATGAGGATCCTGCGACAGCCATCTTGAACATGGCCGGTCGACTCTTTGCGCGTGGGTACCCTTTGTCAATCGCAGGTGTGAACCAGCAGGAAGAAGATTGCGGTCAACCATTTCTGGTAGACCTCCCAGCATACCCCTTTGATCATTCCCAAACTCACTGGCACGAATCCCGTCTCAGTCGGGACTGGCGGCTGCGTGAGAAGGCACAAAACACGCTACTCGGTCTCCGCGCCACGGACTGGAATCCGCTCGAACCTCGCTGGCGTTCGATACTGAGCGTTCAAGACGTTCCTTGGATCTCTCATCACGTCGTTGGGGACGTTCCCTACTTACCCGGCACCGGCATCTTAATGGCGACTTTGGAAGCGATTAAGCAAACGGCTCAGGACCATCAGACGATCTCTGGCTTTTTCGTCAAGGAGATGACTTTCACAAGCCCTATCGTGGTTCGACCTGAAGGTAGAACCGAGGTCCTGACACAGTTACGTCCACTGCAGCAAGGGCACGAGAAGTCGCACGTGCGTTTCGAAATCCGCACCTCCGCTTGTGTGGATGGCTATTGGAATCAGTGCTCCCAAGCGGTCGTACGGGTCGAATATGCTCATGACATTGCCAACGATGTAGACGGTGGGCATGAGGCTCGTGCCGCTGCTGAGGCTGCCGCTGGATTTTACGAAGATGCAAAGAGCAGGTGCGTGAAGCCGGTGAGCAAATCAAATTTTTACAAATGGCACGCGGAGCAGGGTCTCAAATATGGCCCATCCTTCTCGTTGACCGAAGGAAGCTCTTGGAACGGTGGCGAGCTCAGCATTGGCCACATCAACTTGGCGGCAGCTGAGCTCTTTGACGGGGTGGCACATCCAGGCGTCCTCGATTGCGCATTTCAAGTTGCGTCGACAGCAGCCTCGCGCGGCATGACAAGGTCCCTTCCGGCCATGATCATTCACAAACTGGAAGATGTCTGGATCTCGCCGAAGGGTTGGCAGCATCCTGACGCACGTCAAATACGCGTCGTGAGTAGATCGAGACTGAAGACAGCTGTCCCCGGTCTCGATTGTTGTTTTACCATGCTGGGCGACGACGGTTCACTGATTTGCAAAGTCAAGAAGTTTGAGATGCTGCCAGCTGGGGCAAGAGACGATAGGGCGAAGAACAAGAGCAGTCACACGCGAATCCATAGCGTTACGTGGAAGCCGCAACTCTCACAAATGAGTCGATCTCAGTTGCAGGACTACTGCCGTGACTTCGACTCCTTCTTGCAGCTAGCGGCCCATGAGGCTCCTGGGCAGAGTTTACTCGAGGTAGGCGGCGGTTCCAAGAATATGACGGATAACATCCTGTCGATCTTGAGCCGAGTCGAAGATGCCACGGGGGGTATGGCTTTCTCTAAGTATACACTCACTGAAGGCTCAGAGACCCTGCTGGAGAAGGCATTCGAGGAGCACAAGGCCCGTATCCAGCGAGATCGTCTGCACTTTGCAATACTCGACCTGAAAAAGGATATTGCCACTCAAGCACTGAAACAGGGTGCGTACGGCATCGTTGTATTTCCTGGGAACGATCTGTTGCGGAAAATAAACACAGCCGACACGGCCTTTGCCATGCGCAACCTGCGTCGAGCTGTGGGACCCGGAGGTCACCTAGTGATTTATGGGATTTCAGACTCAGACGTCCTAAGCGGGACTTCTACTGAGCACAAACTCGAGTTAGAAAAGCTTCTGAAAGCGGCTGGTTTCTCGGGAATAGACCTGGCCTTTTCAGGCCTCAGAGACGGTGGTGTGATTATCTCTGGCGCAGTTGAGGAGCCCGTCTCAATGCAAAGACATCAGAGCGTGCTGCTTGTAGACGATCAAGACGAGCACCAGAGGAGTATCACATCGCACTTGCTAACAACAGAGCTTTTCAAGAGTGCTGAGGTTCTCTCCCTTCCCCAGCTCGCCACGCAAGGCGCCGACATCAGCCAGCACAAGTCGCTCATCTTCCTCGCCGATCTCGGCGGATCGCTTCTGGCCCAGATGCCCGAGTCTCTCTTCAAACACATACAAATGCTGATACAGAACACGACGAACGTGCTCTGGATAACGTCGGTCGACAATTCCAAGGAGGCACTCGTTCCGATGCCATTCTCAGGGCTGAAGGACGGTTTCCTCCGTACGATTCGCACTGAGTACTCAGGCAAGCGCATTGTCTCCCTCACTGTGCACAATGAGGATGAAGCCTACTCCTCTCAAGACATTGCCAGGCACATCACACAGGCCTTCACGTCCGGAGTCATAGCAGCGAAGCCAGAGGTGGAGTATGTCATCAGGAACGGGCTTTTCCACACGGCCCGGCTGGTCAGCGAGATCGCCCTAGGTGAGAAGCTGGCCGCGACTGCAACGAACGACTCCGAGACGACAGCAAGAAGCCTCGTGGAGTCGGCACCGTGGCTTCCCGGACCTGCACTCAAGGTCGGCATCGAGAGCCGTGAGTACTATCTTTCACGCCTTACTTTCCCCTCTACTGCCTCAGGAGGTGTCTTGGGATGTTTCAGGAGACGAGAGACACGAGTCTTAGGAAGCAACCCATCAGAGTCCACAGAGACTCCCAGTCCGAAAGTGCTCTTTTCTCCTCTCAAGACCGTGGAACTAGAAAATACTGACTGAAAGTGTTGTAGCTGGGTCGCTCGAGACGCTCAGGCTGGTCCAAGATGATACCCACGATGCTGGTATCGGCCCAACAGAAGTTGAAATCGAAGCCAAGACCTGGGGCATCAGCTTTCGGGATCTGTTCATTGCCCTTGGCCGATTGGAGGAGGATGATTTCGGAACCGACTGCGCCGGCTTGGTCACCCGAGTCGGATCGCAATGCACTCAGATACAGCCAGGAGACCGCGTGTGCATGGCGGCTCTCGGAAGCATGCGGATGTTTCCACGCGCTGATCAGGGTGCCGTAGCCAAAATAGCTGACGGCATTGGGTTTGTCGAGG
Source organism: Cryphonectria nitschkei (assembly GCA_006503525.1). Taxonomy (NCBI): domain Eukaryota; kingdom Fungi; phylum Ascomycota; class Sordariomycetes; order Diaporthales; family Cryphonectriaceae; genus Cryphonectria; species Cryphonectria nitschkei. Next base: position 230,532 of record LAZJ01000051.1, read on the forward strand.
CATGCGCTGCTGTCAGTCCGGCCATCACGGCCTGGCGGGCGTTAGTCGACGTGGCACGTATACAAAAAGGCGACAAGATCTTGATACACTCGGCGTCAGGAGGCACAGGCCAACTCGCTTTGCAAATTGCAAAGCACTTTGGCGCCGAAATATTTGCCACTGTAGGTTACGCACACAAGAAGCAGTTGCTCATAGACAATTATGGCATTGCGGAGGATCACATCTTTTATAGCAGGCACACGAGCTTTGCCGAAGGCATTCATCGACTCACCAACGGGTACGGTGTCGATATTGTCCTAAACTCGTTAGTGGGTGAAGGATTGCGAGCCTCATGGGAGTGTGTTGCCCCCTATGGACGCTTCATCGAGCTTGGAAAGGCCGACATTCACTCAAACTCCCAACTTCCTATGGCACAGTTCGCAAGAAACGTCACTTTTGCCGCGATCGATATTCGTCACATTTTGCAACACAGGCAAGATATTCTTGCCGGCCTGATGCATCAGACGATGGAACTGGTGGCCAAGGGTATTTTACATGCGCCAGTACCATTGCACGTGTACAAGATATCTGCCTTGGAAGAGGCCTTCAGGTACTTTCAGAGTGGAAAGAACACGGGCCGGGTCATCATGGAGCTCGATCCTACTTCCAAAGTCCAGGTCCGTCTCGTTCATTCCTGGGTGATTACCTCTTCAGATGGCTAATGACATCCATAGAAACATATCTCGGCTCTTCACAGCTCTTGGACCTTTGACGACAGCGCGTCCTATGTCGTCGCCGGTGGCTTAGGTGGGATCGGGCGATCTATACTCAAGTGGATGGCCGAGAGGGGTGCAAGGCACCTCATCGTACCCTCAAGGTCAGCGACAGCGCGTAGCCCCGACGCTGTCAAGGTGGTGGCGGAGCTTGCTCGACAAGGCGTGACCGTGTCTACACCTACATGTGACATCTCTGTGGCTGAAGACCTGTTGCGTCTCCTTGAGGAGTACAAGAACAACCTACCTCTTATAAAGGGGTGTATCAACGCTACCATGGTTCTCAATGTACGTGATGCAAAGGCTGAAATATCATCTGCGAATCAAAGAGCTAACCTCAAATGTTCAGGACACCTTGTTCGACAATATGACGCATTCCCAATGGGACAGGACCGTCCGGTCCAAGGTCCAGACCTCCTGGAATCTCCACACGCTCCTCCCCGATCTTGACTTTTTCATACTTCTTTCCTCAATATCCGGCATTATTGGCAATTCCGGACAATCCAACTATGCTGCTGGCTGCACATTCCAGGACGCCCTTGCCCAGTATCGAACTCAAATCCGAAGAAGCCAGAGGTCGCTAGCCCTTGATCTTGGAGTTGTCCGCGACGCGGGAGTCGTGGCTGAGTCTGAAAGTGTTCAGAAGAAAATTACATTGGGCCTGCGTGAATCTCGCCCAGTTGACGTGAGCGAGATTCTCGCGTTCCTAGACTTGTACTGTGACCCAGACAGCCCGGCTACTTCTTCGAGTCACATCATCATGGGCCTCGGTACGCCTGCCGATTTTCTTGCCCGGGGGATGGAGCCACCAGAATTCATGCAAAGACCTCTTTTTGGCGCTCACAGCAGCTTCTCCGGTTATCAGGGAGGCGACCCTGCGGGAGACAATGTCAACATTGGCGCCCTATTCAGGCAGGCTGAGTCAACGGAAGGGCGTACTGCGATAGTATTCGAATCTCTGGCCAGGAAGCTTGCACGAGCGCTCTCAATCAAACCTGAAGACATTGATGCAAACCAGCCGCTCCACGTGTTTGGAGTTGACTCGCTGGTCGCCATGGAAATCAGGAATTGGATTGCTAAGGAATTTGCAGCCGATCTTGCCGTCTTTGAGCTCATGGGAGGGAGATCAGTGAACGCGATTTGCGAGTTGGTGACGAGAATGAGCCAAATTCAGCTCAGGGGGCAACTCAATGGGGTGGAGGGGGAGAAGCCGGGTATCTAGGACGGGTGTCGAAGTGCACATGTGCGCTCTGAGCTTCCGCAAGGCCTCCAGATGTCCAAGGCTGTAAGTCAGATGAATATCAGGATTAGGGCACACCCAGGTAAATTGATAGTAAGTTTAGATATCGTTAAGTCTACTTTCGGCAAAAACAGTCAATGATTCTTTAAAAAAGATTTATATACCCTGGGTTTCACAGGCTACAGGAATCGAAACCAAAAAAGTCAACTAGTCAAATAAGTCGAAAGGATGTCTTTTCAGTATGTTCATCAAGATCCCGAGATGGTCTGAGAATAAGACATAGCAGAGAGAAATGAATGTCGACGTGCACGTTCGCCTGTTACGAATGCATGGCCTTCTCATGAATGTTTTATTAATTACAGCGACTCTTCGGCTGTTGCTCTCCACCCGAGGGCGAAAATCCTGTTGTTGCCAGCACTACATATGTTAAGTACTTACCCAGCCAAACAGTTACGCCCTTTACACCAAAGACCTGTCCGAACGCGTCCGAATCAGTCGTAGCACTCTACGAGGGCAGCCAGAGGGGTTCATTCGTCCGCAATTCAGGCATCCGTCATAGCCCCGCGAATGTGAGTCCTTAAACCAATGCCCCGGGCTCAACAGGTGTTCTTTGGTGGTCACCCCAGGCTTGCTGTGAAGAGCGGGGCATCCGCTCCTGAAACACCAATCTTGTCACGCTATCGTCAAAGTTGCTGTCCACAGCAGTGACCGTGTCCATGGTGGTCATGTCCGTCCCTCGTGGCTTGCGGCCACTCGGGCCCTTCATTCCGCCGCGTCCAAACGTCAGGAGAGCGATAGGTCCGATACCGTTGCCTTTCTTTTCTTGATAGTTCTTGCTGGTCTTTGAACTCCACGTCATGCGGAGGTCACCGTCTTTCCGATAGATCACACGACGTAGGACGGGTTGTGTGACGGGGAGAGAGACTGTCAAGACACCCTGTGTTGATTTATAATCGACTTTGTTATTATTTTTTTCTTTTCCAAATAGAAGAGAGGATGTGCTTATTCGCCGTCGTAGAACTTACCACAGCTGATTCGGCAATTGACCAAAGCTCGACATCCGTCGCGTCCCAGTTGTCGTCATTCGGGTCCATCTGAAGGACAGCAACGACACGGAGAATGGAAATGACGAAGATGAATGAACCAAGAGAGAAGACAAGAGTGAGTTGTAGCTTCTTTCGCAGGTTGGTCTGGAGACGCCAGATGAGGGGAAGCGGGAGACACAAAATGATAGCGTCCAACAGGACGTTTGTGATGAGGATGACCATCAGCGTGATGCCCAGGTAGAAATCGGAGCACTTGAGCTGCGCCACGGGCTCTTCGGCTGTCGGCGCAATCGGCGGTAGGCAGGAGATTGTCAGAACAAGAATCGAGGCGAGAGCATAGAGGGCAGTGAATATGAGGATAATGCTGGAAATAAGGCGTAGGCGTGTGCTTGGGAAGATGCGGCGGTAGAGGAAGATGGCGGAGGCCTTGATGCTGAAGATGACTGGGAGATACATGGCACTCGAGGCCACGAGTGTTTTGTTCAGGGTGTCATAGTCATCTATGTGTTCGAGGACCATGACGACCTCATGTCGGCCCATCCCCAGAGCTGTGAGATAGGCCAGCAATCCGACGCTTATAGTGGTGAAGAACTGTTGCAGACATGTTAGCGGACGCCAAGACAAACCTCCAGCACGCTCTGGTATACATACTACAGCCAACCCTGCGAAGATGTCATCCAGTCCGATCGTCTGCTTGAAGAGCCGTCGGGAGTAGAGCCGTAGCCCTAGCGCCACGTAGGCAATGACTGTACATACTGCCAGAGTCGCGCGAATCTTGGGCTGTTGTGTCTGGTCATATAGCGGCACCTGCGCTTGAACGTCGCTGGGAAGCGCAGCGACAATCTCTGGCGGGATGTTCGTCGCGTTGTAACCCATATTGACCCAGAAGACCTTGCAGTGCGCGTGAAGGTAATTGCCTGGACCAGAGAGCTGTCTTCTCTGTCATCGGTGTTGTTACACGAACAATACTGCCTGAGCTGAAGCAAAGGGGTCTCAATACGATAGAACTAACCTATAGAAAATCTGTTTGCTTGGTGCCATCGTTCGCGAACAGAGTGGGTGCAGCACGTCAATTTATTTCCATTTCAACCTTGAAATACATCCTATCAACACCCCCCCCCCCCCAAAAAAAAAAGAAAACCCACCAAGAAACCAGACATACGGTGCAAGTCAGCACAAATACCACAGCTTGTTACGAATCTAATGGATACGTTGGTTTCTTGTCAGCAAACTCGACTGGGCTGGCTGCCCACGGGGCTGAACTTCGGGCATTGTACAAAACAGGAATTGATCCTGCTTTCCGATTGGACTGTATGTACTGCAGGTTGGTGGTTAGATACACAGTATAGATCAGCAGTTGGAAAGTTTAAGGTTACACTGAGGCTGACCAACTGCATCAAGCATGCTTTAAATAGGAATTGGTACCACTTTTCAACTGGCCTTATGCAGACTTGAGGAGACGTACAACCATGTCTTTGAACGCACGCGTTGTCTGCCCACATAGTAATCGAATCCCGGTCCATCGTGCAGAATATATTGGATGATTTCATCCTACAACCTGGGTACGGTGTGTCACCTCGGGACGTCTCAATGGTTTGTATCGAATGTAACGCTGATTATCAGTGGACCTGGATTCTGGTCGGCGCCTGCGCGATTGGCCTCTTGCAACAGGCAAGAGATTTTTCATGGGGCTCGCCTAACTAGACAATGCGTTCTTTCAAAGACGTATTTAAGATTGGGAGTGCCTAACGCAAAGGGTGGCTCTGAGCCGCCCAGCCAGCACCAAGATCTGAATCCCCGGAACGACCTATTTTCCCCGTACGTCAGTTTTACATCAGTACAATCTCGAACTAGCAACGATCCTTCCTTGCCACAAATCACGAGGCTGAAGTCTCTCGGCACTTCCTTCTTGTTCTGATTGTTGGTCAGTTCTTCCTATCAGGGGAAACAAGAACATGGGTTGGTTCGGCCACAACCACATGCCCGTCGAGGGGAGGGTAAGCAATCACCACCGGGCAGGCGAAAATACATAATTAGCCTTCAAAGAGAAGACGACTGACTTGTGGCTACCAGACGATTCTCTTGACAGGCGGCTCGGAGGGCACTGGTCTGAGCGTAGCTCGAATCTTTTCTAGCGAGGGAGCAAACATCATCATCGTGTCGAGAAACTCGACCAAGCTTGAGGAGGCTGTCAAGAGTATTAAAGCCGCAGCAAAGTTGCCCGAGACACAACGTTTCCACGCCATTGCGGCTGATGTTTCGGTGCCCAATTATGCGGAGAGCGTGGTCGCGGATGCAACGGCCTGGAACGACGGACACCCTCCTGAGATTGTGTGGTGCCTGGCTGGCCTCTCAACACCCATGCTGTGGACGGATGACGGTGCTCTGGAGGCTGCTCGATACAATAGTGAGTTGCGACGGCTTTGTTTCCAATGGAGGCAATGTATATCTTGAACACTGGTTTGCTGAGGACTCTCTTCTGATAGTGGACGTCAACTACTTTGGCGCCGCCGATATGTCCCGGGCTATTATGCGTGCCTGGCTCCTCCCTCGAAAGGAGAAGCAGCAGATCTCGACAGGAGAAGCCCGGCCAGACGCGAAGCACATCATTTTCACTGGCACCGTCCTCTCTACCTTCTCCATGGCAGGCCACGGCACATATGCTCCTTCCAAGTTTGCCTTGCGTGCCCTGGCCGACGCCCTCGTCATGGAGACCCGCCTGTATCCCGACGTGCCCATCGATGTGCACCTCGTCATGCCCAACTCCATCACTACTGCTGGCTACGAGCGCGAGAACGAGACGAAGCCGGAGATCACTCTTCAGCTCGAGGGCGCCGACAAACCGCAGCACCCGGATGAGGTCGCCCGCTTATCCATCGCCGGCATTCGGAAGGGCCACTACTTCGTCACGACGTCCTTTATCGGCGACCTGATGCGCTGGGGCGCCATGAGCAACTCGCCTAGGAACAACTGGTTCGTTGACACAATCATGGGCTGGGTCATGCCCTTTATCTTAGCGTTTGTCATGTGGGACATGAACTCTCAGGTCTCTTCGTATGGTAAGAAGAGGAAAAAGAAGCAGTCGTAGATCTACCTGAAGCCTGCACTTTGTTGGGTTTTCTAGGGTGGCTGTGGCATATCGGGACTGTAGCGCAACCTACTCGGACACAAACTACAGCAGCACAACCTACTGTAGGCTCTTGGTTCTTGTATTTGTTATCTGGATAGTTCAGTCGCAGCATCCCCTCTTGCTACCGTGCTGACATCAATATTGCAATGGAGGTCACGGATTGCTTTACATAATGCACGCCTCAGCGTGCTCATACTTGCTCTATAAGCGCTCGAAAAATGGCCGTGGCCGATAGCTAAACCTGCAGCGTAAAATGATAAGTCGCTTGGTCGCAGATAGACATAGTGTTATGACCCATCCGATATGCAGGCCACGGAACAGGCCCCGCTGCTCGGGACAAGCTTACTTCACTCCTAGAGGCTCCTTCAAGACACAACCCAACAAGATCTCTAGGACAGCGACGCGGACTTTGGCGGGCACAATATCCATGTAGGGAGTGCTCTTGTGGGGGTGGACCTTCAAAGACCGTCCCAATCTGACAAGCCATCTCATAAGCTCGGTAACATTGTCAAAGTGAACAGTCATTTAACCACTTTGGTCACAAGCAGCCATACCAGAAGGTAATCAACCCATGCTCAAGGGCAGAGATTGGCAACTTGCTTACAATTCGTTGCGGAGCGGGGCCCGGCCGAAGCCTGTCCGGAAGCCGGAAAATGTGCGAGACCAACCGGCTCCGGCTGTTACCGGACTTAGCAAGAGAGCATTTCAAATACGCCTGGAATTCTTGACTCTGCACTGTACCCAAGACAAGATATAAGAAGACATCGCGGTTTATTATTTGCTCGAATTCAATATAGCGTCCATCTCCTGAGTGCCATCGTTCCTCACAGCAAGCTTGCCCTCAAAAGTTGTCCACGCGCATTGTGTTGAACGTTCTCCATCCTCCGATCCCAGCCAGAAGTGACTTGCTTATTTTATATTTCTTTTTCTCATCTCCATCGATCTGTAACACCTCCTCTGAACTAGTCGAGATGGCTTTCCAAGGACCACCTGTTCCCAAGAGCCTGCTTGGCAGACACCGTCTTCTTGCGCCCTCGGCGAGCGTCCGTGTCAGCCCCTTTGCTCTAGGAGGCATGAGTACGTGGTTTGGACAAGACTCGCAGCCCGAGAAACGAAAAAACCAAATGTTAGTAGCACCTCACTAACCGCAGTGCTGCAGGTTTTGGCACGGCATGGCAGGGCATAATGGGGAAATGTACCAAGGAGGCGACCTTCGACCTCCTCGATGCCTTCTACGACCTGGGCGGTAACTTTATCGACACGGCCAATGCCTACCAGGGCGGACAGTCTGAGCAGTGGATCGGGGAATGGATGGCCAAAACAGGACGCCGTGCCGAGATGGTCATCGGAACCAAATACACTATGAACCCGCTCATGGGCGAGCCGGTGCAGGCCAGCAATTTCGGTGGTACCGGAGCGAAAGCCATGCACAATTGCATTACCAAGAGTCTGGAGAACCTTCAGACGGACTATGTCGACATTGTAAGCCATGAGTCACCCTACGTGAAAAGATATGCTCCATTTCCCACTAGCTGTCTTGTGGATTTTGGAGACTGACCGACCTGTGGATGCAGTATTACGTTCACGCCTACGACTTTGCCACATCCGTCCCAGAGCTGATGCAGTCTCTCAACCATCTGGTGGCCCAGGGCAAGGTTCTGTATCTAGGAATCAGCGACAGCCCCGCGTGGTTTGTTGTGAAATGCAACGCCTACGCACGCCAGCACGGCCTGCGCCCGTTCTCCCTCTACCAGGGTCAGTTCTCGGCACAGCAACGCGACCTCGAGCGCGAGATCATCCCCATGTGTAGGGAGGAGGGCATGGCCATCCAGGCTTTTGGCGTCCTCGGCGGTGGCAGCTTCCGGGCCCCGGGCGCGGCCAAGGAGGAGGGTGGCCGAAATGCGCCTCCGCATCTGCTCACCGGCCGGGAGGAGCAGGTGTCTGCTGTCCTGCACCAGGTTGCTCAGCGCCGTGGGGTGCCCATCACCAGCGTCGCACTGGCCTATGCGATGCAGAAGGTAAGTCGTTATCTGGAACCCATCTCCTCGCGAAGATGAGAATGTTGTGTGTGTTTCAGGAGCTGAGAATCCCTTGTTCCTTGTCAGACACCCTATCTGTTTCCCATTATCGGCGGTCGTAAGGTTGAGCACCTGAAGGTCAACGCCGAGGCCCTGGGCCTCGACCTGAACCGGGAGGATGTAGAGGAAATCGAAAAGGCATACGACTTTGATATCGGTTTCCCGCACAACCTCATCAGCAATACAGGTCAGGTGCCCCAGGGACCGCAAGATGTCGGCATTCTTGCACTGCTGGGTCATTTTGACTATGTTGCTCCTCAGGTTGCCATCAGACCCCAGAAGGGCGTCCTTGTTGTTAATTAGCAATTTGAAGACCAGTACGATGTCAAGTATAGCTTCTTAGAACCGAACCGCTTTCCCACCCTGCTCTTTCTCTATTTTCCTGATATTGACACCTGAATTCCTTCTGCAGGCCACCAACAGCAGTCAACTCTGCAACATGGTGGTATGCATATATCCGGCTGTATTTCGAGTTTCCTTTGTAAAAATCGAACGCCGTTCCACCAAATGTTCTCAAACTTGTCGTCAGTATCGTGTTTTGGGCCTGATGAACGACATCGCCACCTCAGGCTCTTCATTCTCCCGTTGACCACCACTGCTCTCACTTACCTCCACCTGACCCCGTTTCTTGTTTCTTTTGGAGGTGCACATGTTTAGCAATGACGGATAGCTAGATGGCCTTGAGCACACCATCGTCGTATGGACACTGAGGGGCCATGGCGTGGCATGCTGCCGTGTCCGACTGGCCTTGCACGTTGCGTTCCCCGTAGGCCTGGTTCCGGTCTGCCTTGCAAGGATGCAAGTGTGTTGCTGAGTGGCATGCAAATGATCCTGTGGTAGGTAGTAGTTATGGAAAATTCTCCGGTGACACAGCTAAAGGTTGTGTGCCTTCCGTTTCGGCTGTCTCGCAGTGTTTCTGTCTTGCCTCTGGCCCATGCGCGCCCTTCTCTTTCTCTTTCATCCCCCACTCTCTTCTCGTCCAAGGACAGGGACGACAAGAACGACGTTGCAGTCGTTGTGCAGGCGGCGGGGAAGTCTTTCCAGTTGTGCGACGTCACCAAGTACGGATGGAGCTTTGTTGTACTATGCAGCCCAAAGCGCAGTTGAAAGAAGCCGTTGGTTGTCTGGTGCTGAGTTCAAGCGCCGGCTGGATGAGGGGAAGGTCTTCCCCGTGTGCTTCCCGTGTGTTGTACGGGTAGGCTAGTAGTGGTTGGGAAGGTCATCCAGGGCCTGGGACTTTTGACGTAGGCACAGAAGATAGGGAGGGTCGACCCCCTGGATTGGAGCCCTTATCCCCAAAATCTCCACCACTTCTAGCGCAGTATAGTGCTGTACTATAGTAGCATAGCACGGCGTTTTGGTGCAAGGATTCATATCGACATGTCCGGGGCCAAGCCAGGGATTAGGCTTTAATACGATGGCACTTACTTTGGCAAGTGCGGTAGTAAGACCACAGCTTCCTTCCCTCTTTGGACACAGCTTTCCGTTTCTAGGTGACCAGCCCTCGTCGTCGCCTTCTACAGATACTCGCTCATGACGTTGTTCATGATGACCTCCACATTGCTCAACCTCTGGCCTTCGCACGATCATAGCGTCTTTCCTCTGTACTTGGAATCCATCTACATGCTCCTCTGACCGTTGCACACCTGGCCAGTCTTTACTGACGTACTGTCCTCTGTCCTCCCCCCCGGCCCATATTGTTCACCATTCTTTGTTTCGCCTGCTCTGTTCGCAGAATAAGTTCAATATGACAAGAATCGTCATTCGACATAGGCGCGGTAGCCTCATCAATCTTGTCCTACGACTCTCAATCTGACCAGTCACGTCTACTTGATGCGGATCTCCGCGTACTCCTCAGTGCTGTGTACAGCGCCGCGCATTGCTTGCTTCACCGCAGGCGATGACGCCTCCTCCTTTTTCCTTTTTCCTTTTTCCGGTTCCCCCTCCTCTTCCACGCCGCGCTTACAGCTTGTACAGTACAATACGAGTGGGGATGCTGTTTCACAGGTGCGTGGACAGTTGTGCTCCTGCTGCTGCGTATCATAGCTGCCGTGCGACGCCTGCGCGAGCACGAAAGCGAAGGGAGAATAAAGAATCCCTGATCGAGCGCGCACAGCCGTCTAAGTCCGCACCGGGTGCTACTGCGCACATACTCATACTCCCCCAGAGCAGAGGAAGTCTCTCCCCCTTGTCCCTGCCTGTCAACAAGCTGTTGTGCGACCTCTGTGGGAAGTACAAATCATATGAAACCAGGCGGGTGTGTCTGACGGGACTCCCTTCTATGGTATCCTCGGCGCTACACCTCAAGGGGTTGTTACGCTCGAAGGGGACGGGGTAATTAAGCTTGTGTCTGCCGCAAGCTCGATTCCATTGTCAGATCATTTGCTCAAGCAGTGGGATGCGGATGCGCGAGAATAGCGGGTGTGCTGGAACCATATTTCGGCTTCGGGCGTGAGAGGCTTTTCCCTTAATCAAATGTGACCTGTCGAGTTTGAGGCAGCGCGGCACAGCAGCGTGCCATTGCACTACATTCTGCTGGCCCAAGCTGTCCTTATTTCGAGACCGTCTCGTGCTGGTTGAGAGATCTGCCCCGGGCTTAGGAAGGGGAGGGGGCTCCCTCTCCACGATCATTTCACCTTGGGCCTCTCGCAATGACAGGCGGCGGGCGTTTGTGCGTCAACACGTCTATGAAATCCGGCCCAGTTCGTCGCCGCAGGAGACTGGCCGAGGGCATGGATTGGCTGATACGGCTCGTCATTGCTCTGCCAGGAACAACATGTCACATCTACGGCACGGTCTGTGCTCCAGAAGCCACTCCAGAGCGTGAGCCTTTCATTTCACAACTTCCGCTCGGCAGCAAGCAGTGCCCGTATTATCCTTTACGTTTTGGGAAATCTGCCTCTCATCAGGCGCGGCAGCCTGCAGCACTGAAGGCGGCTGCGACGGCTGTGAGGCCGTGGTGCTGTGGGTTGTCCCCGGGTACATGTCGACTCGAGGTGCTGTCGTCCAATCTTGGGTTCTCAATTCGGCCACTGTGTAGCAGGGTTTTGCGCTCTGGACCACACCCGCGCACCCGCGCACCCCAACATCCTGACCTGGGGAAGACGGTTGGCAGGGCCTTTACCAGCTCGGCCTGCTACTGGCCAGAAATGCCGGCCTACAGATGCCGTGCCATCCAAACGCTGCCCCACTGGTTTCTCGAGGAAATTCTGAGGCGCCCATGCTAGTGGTCTTCGGTGAACAAGGTGCGTGGACTTACGATACGGGAGCTGGTCCCTGCTCCCTTGAGAGCCTCACTGAAAATGATGGACTACGTTCTTGCCATCGCTGGCTCTTGAGGTGTATGGGGCGACGTCGACAGGACATGGGAGGAAGAGAGGGAAAGAGAGAGACAAAAACTGCACTGCCCAGCCGCAGTCAAGAACAGAGCACGGGAGACACTGACTTGACGGCTCCACAAGGGCACAAGCTCTGTGTCGCCTCTCGGACAATTTGAATGCGCTTGTACAGGTCCAGCTCGTGGGAAAACACAACCTGGGGAGGGCGGCATGGCAGCTACGATCTCCGCCTCTGGGTGTTGTCCACCGGCAACGGTGCACATTCCTCAACCCTTTGGCCACCTTCTGGAAAGACCGCAGGATACCTCTCTCACGAGAAACTGGAGCTGACGCAGAGGAGCTGCGGCCTGGATCGGATGCCTGAACCGGTGAGTGCGGTGGGTATGCACAGAGCCTGCAGTCGACAGAGGATTGGAGGTAGGAGGGGGAAGGTTAGTGGCTGCCGTCGTTGTCGTCGTCTTCGTCGTGACTTGACGGGCAGGCCGAGAGCGAGATCTTGAACGGTCAAGTGGCCAGGTCATGGAATGCCTCCCATCATCTGCAGAGAAGCATGCGCGGAAGAGAAAAGGAGCACCCTCCCCCTGCACAGATGCAAACGCTGTCCAGCCGGGCCTAGACAGGTGTTTGGCCCGGCGTGTCCTCTCATCCCCATTCTGTCGCGGGCAAAGCGGGCCACGTGTGTCGAGTCAAGCAAGAGTAGCTTTACAGGATATCTGGTCCTCTGGTCAGAGATTCTTTGTTGCACCCTTCTGAGGGGACGGGCTAGCCTGGTGAGTAACCGGCACCTCCTGCAGCTTCCCGTCAGGTTGGCCTCTGTCAACATCTCCTCCCCTGTACTTTTTCCAAACAAGCCAATGACATGTTTGGCTGGTCAAACCGCGATCAAGCTGATTTTGTTTTCCCCCAGGCACACACACATGCTGCGTCATTCAGTCGCCTGTGTTCGCCCTTTCGGGCCAGTGCCCAGCCTGGTGAGATCCGTTGACACCCTGCTGCCTCGATTCTGATGCTGCTGCTACCTCCACAGTTCTCCCGTTTGCAAACGGCGTGTACAGAACTGTGAGGGAGAGAGGGAGAGGTCCGCAACCTGTTTAGCCGCCTAGTGTGTACGTCCACCACACAAGCACACACGCACACACACACACACAGACACAGACACTCACACACACACACTAGCCACTCACACTCCCCCGTCACCAAAACACACACACACACACACACACACACATGCACACATACACACACACCCAGCCTTCCCCTACCACGGCTCTGATCTCACACTGGGTGAACTTGTCCCTCTGTTGCTAACGGCTGTAAGTGGGAGTGTCTGTCGCCGTCGAGAGGCGTGTACTGACAGACCGGGAAGCATTTCATTTTGCCGTGAGCAGTCACAGAGCCGTTTGATCTTTCCGGCTGGCTTGATCTGCTGACGGCGAAGTAATGCTTCAGGATAGGCAACGCGGACAGCAGCCCTCGACCACGTTCCCCTTGCTGGATGCTCAGCTCACATCCGCCACCACGAATCTCATTCGTCTCCTGGTTCATTGACCAGCACCTGGGTCCTTTCTTTATCGCACACTCCGATCAGTACTCACCTTGTGGCTTCCAACTCGACCTCCAAGAAAGAGCGGTGGGCCTTGTGAGCCCACATCTCTTCGCTCAGAGGCTCGATTCCAAGACATCCGGGACAAAGAACCGAGCCCGAGATCACCGCCGACTTGGCCGCTCCTACGAGCAGCAGCGACAGCTGGACTTGCAGATGATTGCATAGTCGGTCTCAAGTAAAGAAGAAAGAAAAGGTCGTGGTTCCTTGTCCGCACTCACCGCGATACGACACTTAGCTGAGGAGTTCTTGGGCACGCTGGTCTGGGTGGGCCAGCACGGATCCTGTGGTCACTTTGGCTGTTTGCCTATTTCAAAAGGGACTTGGTCTCCCCCTCTCCCTCCGGGCCTGTCAGACCTGACTCTTCTTGCGTTGCCACTTCTCATTCGTTTGCAAGCGTTGTCTAGGCTCTTATCACCAGTACCCGTCCTCTCAAAGTCGGGACTCTGGCCCTCCAGGATCAGTTCTCAAGCTCTCCAGCCTCTCCAGCAAATCGTCTCTGTCTCTTCGAGACATCCCCACCCGGCTTCACCGCTATGTTGTCAGTGGCCTCGCTTCTTAACCCGGCGGCGCCCGGGTCTCCGGCACAGTCTCCTCGATATCGACCGGGTGCTGCAGCCTTGTCGTCACCCTTCATCTCGTTTCCGCCCCAGTATCCCAACCTGCTGTATGATCGACACCTCATGTCTTCAAAGCATCGCAAGATGATGAGGGATTCTGGCGGCTTTGTCAAGTCAAAGACAAAGGGGCAGGTCAAATTCCCACCCTTCGAGGCTCTGGACGAGCCGTCTCTACGAGAGATCAAGCAGTACCAGATTTATCCCTTCGGGGAGATCCAGGAGTACTGTCGACACATACCGTACAATAGCGGCAAGAAGGACTTTTATGACAAGACAGGCCGCGATGGTTTCGAAGGTAGGTGTTCCTGTGCTGCTGCTGCTGCTGCTGCTGATCATCTTACCTGCCTCGGGCTCGAAACTGATCATGGTGTACAGCACTTCAATACGTTTTCAAAGTTCCAGGTGATGAGAATGATTATACCGTCATGTGGGATTACAATGTCGGCCTGGTCCGCATGACCCCCTTCTTCAAGTGTTGCAAATACTCCAAAGTATGTTTCGTCCATCCGTGTCTACTTTCATGTTTCTCCATCTGTCTGTATCTCTTCTCTCTCTCTCTCTCTCTCTCTCTCTCTCTCTATTTCTGTGTGTGTGTGTGTGTGTGTATGGGTGGTATGGATTTGAGCCTTGTTCGCTGACTGAAAAGCAGACCCAACCAGCCAAGATGCTGAACATGAATCCCGGCCTCCGAAATATCACGCACAGCATCACTGGAGGCTCCATCATGGCTCAAGGTACGCACACTAGGACCTGTCATCCATCCCGGCCTCTGCCATCGAAACAAACCTCTCTGACTTCTGCTTGCCAGGATATTGGATGCCCTTCAACTGTGCCAAAGCCGTCTGTGCGACTTTCTGCGCCCCAATCGCCGGCGCTCTGATACCCATTTTCGGTCCTGATTTCCCCTCCCAGTGCGTCTCGCCTGATGGGCCCGACTTTGGTCGCATGGTCATTGATCCGTCCGTTATTGAGGAGTCGGCTCGCGAGGCCGATCTCTTCCGCCGCATGTATGCAAATGCGGTCAGCGTTGCCAGCAACAACCATCTGCCGCAACATCTGCACCGTCCACAGATGCACAACCACTATAGCCAAGCCCCGGCGCTGCCCAGTCCAACCAGCATCCCTAGCCCTCGCCTTACCCGTCGCGTCCTGCCACAGTTTCCGTCGCCGCATGAGTACGACCGCGAGCGTGAGTATCTTGGCTCCGACGTGTGGATGAGGACGAAGCGCGGTCCTGACAGCTCGTACGGCACGGACGCCGAGTTTGAATTGCATGGCGGCCCCGTGACGCCAGCTCCGCACCATACCTCACACCGCGGTATGCCCTGTCTACCGCTCTCCCCGCCAGGGTCCAGCGGTAATAGCAATGGTTGGCCCGTCGCTTACCCTCACTCTCATCCTTCTTGGCCGTCCGACGCCCACCTCGGAACTCACCATCCCACGAGCGCCTTCCATTCTGGTGCCTGTCGTGAAAGCGATCTGAATCAGCCTCATCGCTATCCTTGCGCCGTAGACGGTGGCCCCAATCCCATCCTGAGCGCAGTCCCTAGTTCCAGCCACAGCCAGCGCCTCGAGCACCAGCAGCAGCATCAACAGGGCCCCAGCTTCTCCCAACGGCTACACCCGGTCCCGAAGAGCGAGTTCTCGCCGCGCAACATGCCTCCCATGAACATCAACATCAAGCGTCGTGGGGCTGCTTTCGAGGCTGAGCCCGATGAGTACGACCGCAAAAGCCACAAGAGCAATCCTTTAACGACTGTGACGACCAACAGATCCGTGTCGCGTGGGTCTGCGTATCGTCAAAACGAGGCCCACGAGCCGGCCACGAGCGGCGTGGACAAGAATGCGGCTTTCTTGCTCATGAACCTGAGTGTGCGGGAGCATAAGCATACCCATCAGGGAAGTGTCAATCAGCTCAAGGAGAACCGACGGGTGCAGGGAGAGGGCGCTGTTGCTCATGACTGGCTCTCACGCGGCTGTGGAGCCGAGACGATGTCAATGTCGCCCATATCGAGCACAGGGGGTGGACATAGGAGCAAGCGGCGCAGAGCAACCTCGATGTAAGACCAGGTAGTCTCCGATGGGCCTGCATAGTCTGTTTGTCTCATGGCTCACTCTTAGTAATGTGCGTCACACACGGCGTTGCGGGTTTTGATCTTCTGACGTTCTTTTTGTCTTGGGGCGGGATATGGGGAAATGTATGTACGAAACTTGATACCTTCAAGAGCTAGCTGGAGGATGTAAAATAGAGAATGAAAGAGGGAAGGAGAAAGAGTGTGTTTGAAGGTTTGAAGGGGGGAGGGGGTTTGGGTGTTCATATTATCATTCATAAGATTGATTTTAGGTTCATTTTAGCACCGTCTCTTGAGTTTCTTCTTGTTCCTGTCAGGTGTCTAGGTAGGAAGATGCTGGTCTCCTTTTCGAGGGCCCACTTGAATTGGAGGTTGGGAATGGTGAGTTCTCTTTGCGTTATCAAGCCGATCAACAGTGTGTGAACACAAGGCTGTTGTTGATCTTGGGCACTCTATAAACGAGGCACCAGCTTGTGGTGTGAGCTTTGGCTAAGCGTAATTTTCTCTACTTGCTCTCCAACGCCTTCTTCTCCTTTGCCTTGGTCGCCTTGAACTCCTTCACCCAGCCCTCTGCCTTGGGCTTGGGCACCACATAAATCCTGACGACGCCGTCCACGACCTCGACGCTATCCGTGGCCAAGGCGGACCGCAGCTCGACCTTCTTGCCCACCCTCATCAACCCTCCCGTGATGGTCTCGATGAAGCACTCGACGCCGCCGGCCTTGTACTCGCCCTCGCGGTCCCAGGGCAGCGGGAAGACGTAGGCAAAGTGCTGCATGAGGGTCTCCCTCTCGCTAAAGGCCTTGATAAAGTCGCTCTCGTAATGCAGCGGGTACAACAAGACGGTGGGGAACGTCAGGAGGAGCTCCCCCTGGCGGGGGCCGCCCTGCTCGCCGCTCGCGTCGCCGGCCTCGATGACCTGCACCTTGGCGTCGCCCATCTCAGGCGGCCGCGCCGACTTGCGCACTTTGATGTTGCGCTCCCGCAGCACCCTGGCCAGGGTCATCTCGCGGGCGGCGGCCTCGGTCTTGCGGCGGTGCTCCTCGGCGAGCTTCCTGGCGAGGGCCTCCTTCTTGGCGGCGATCTCCTTCTCGATCTCCTGCAGCGGGCTGTTGTCCTGGTCGACGGACAGGCCGCCGGCGCACGCGTCGTCGGCCTCTTCTATCCTGCCGGCGGCCAGCAGGGCGCGGGCGGAGCGGTACCAGGCCTTGAGGTTGCGGTCGTTGTACTGCAGGGCGTTGCGGCAGTCGAGGTAGCAGCTGCGGTAGTTCTTGAGCTCGAGGTGGCAGGCGGCGCGGTTCGAGTACAGCGTGCCGATCATGGCTCTCTGCCGCTGGACCTCGTCCTCGTCGTTGCCCTGCGGGTACTGCTCCGGGGGCGGGGTGCCCTTTTTGCGCCGCGCCTCCTCCTGCAGCATGATGGACACGCCGCGGCCGTAGAACTCGACGGCGTCGGCCCAGCGCTTCTCGCCAAAGGCCTCGTTGCCGCTGCGTTTGAAGTCGGTGGCGTTCTCCATGGGCGACCCCTCGTACGCCAGGGCCTCGAGGGCCTGCAGCTGCTCGTTGTCCTCCTCGAGCTCCGTCATGAACAAGGGGGACGAGTTCAGCTCCTGGAGGATCTCTTCGGCGGTCCGGCCTTTGTTGCGGGCGATTTGGGGCGGGAGGGGTGCCATGGGTGCGGGTGGGCGTGTTGGACCCATCTGGGCCCGTGGTTGGCTGTCTGTGATGGCAGGAGTGTTGCTATTTTGGGGATTTGAGGAGGGCTGTTCTGGTTTCGATGTTGTTGTGGTGGTGGTAGTGGAGGAGGGGGACGAGGAGGACGAGGAGGCGTTCTCTGAGACGGTGAGAGAGTTCTCCATCTTGTTGGAGAGTCGTTCTAGTTTCGACGCCATCCTCGCTCTCTCTCTTCCTCTCTCTCTCTATCTCCCTCTCTTTCTCTGCTGGGCAATTGCCTCAGGGTGTGTGATGGAAGTATGATGCTGTCTGTCGCTGTCCCTCAGGCCTTTGCTCTGTCTTTCCTTTTCTCTCTCTCTCGCCCTCAATCTCCTCAGAATTTAACGTTCTGAAGCTGGAACTGTCGAGGCCTGCGCAATGGCCTTCCTGTAAGTCTGCCAGCTCTTGGAACTGTCTAATGCCTTTGTGAGTATAAGAAAGTGCGTGCGTGCGTGCGTATGTGTCTTCCTGGCAATTTGTGTAATCTTCTTTGGCTGCCTGGTGGTGGCCTCATGTGAGAGACTCATTGTGGTGCGTGAAATGAGATTTTGACTCGAAAAAAGTTCCAGAATTTTGGAGGCGGGGCTAAAAACGGCAGCGCTTCCCCTTCTGAAGGTTTCTATGGGCTGCGACGATTCCTACGCCAGCCCAGCCCAGCTTGTCCCTAGTCTGTCTGCTTGAGCTGAGCTGGGTGATATGTAGGAAACCAGAAGAAGGAGGGGGAAAGGTGCGACCGTGGAGGACAAAAACAATCATTTATTGTCTTCATTGTCTTCGATGCGTCGTCTTCTTGCTCTCTCTCGTTTATCTTTCTCGACTACCTCACAATGGACCTTTTTTTTAAGGAAATCTCGTGGCGGGTAGTCGTCGTTGGTCGCGCGCCTGCCATTCCTTGTGAGGAGGGTTAGGGCTCGGGATCTGCCGTAGTAGTACGGCAGTAGGGCCTTAACAGCAAGTACTAGTTACATGTACGATGCCTTCTGCATTTTGGCTAACTCTGCTCTGACCTTGACTGCCTTCTCTCTCTCATGCAAAATTTGAATATGTAAAACAGTTCTGCTTCTTCGACAAGGGTAAACGCGAGGAGGGGAACCGAATTATCTTTGCGCTATGGTTTTATATCCTATCAATTACTTTATCAAGTACTATCTATCGTTTCGTGATTTTTTCCTTTTCCTTTTCCAAAAACAGACCAAAACACCAGTGCTAGTCGAACCATCTGAACGCTTGACACTACCAAAATGCCAACCGAACTCCAAACCCCCAAAAGAGAAGAGCAAAATGGAAGGAACAAGTATGGGTCCCATAACACCTTTTTAGGACTTGACATCTTCATGACTTGACCTCTTCCATCCCTGTCGGATGGTCCTATCTCGTCATGTCATCAGGCACATGAGCCGCACTTCCAAGTCATCTTGACCACAGCGTGAAGTCTGTCCGTCATCATCATTTCCCCATCTTCAGCTGCAGCTGGAAGAACCTAGTCGTCTTCCTCCTCTTCCCCAGCATCCAGAGCCGTGATTGTCACGGTGTGCTGCTGGATCTTCCCCTGCGACACCAGGCTCTGCACTTCGCCCGAGTGGTGGTCCATGGCTTTGGTACGCTCGACCGAAAAGCATTGAAAAGACCCAATAATCGCAACAAGAGCGCTCCCCCACCACGCCAGCGCGGTACAGTCCATCCTGCTGCCGACAGTGTACAGGAAGCCTGCCACAGGGGGGGCTATCATGCGGCATGCCGCACCAGCACTGGCAGCGAAACCGTTGACCTTGCCCAGCATGCCGGAGCTGGGCGTCGCCTCCTTGAGGAGGATGAGGAGGAGCGGGTAGACAATGATGGAGAAAACGTCCCGAATGGCCAAGAAAACATAGAGAGCAGGATAAAGGAGAGACTCGGGCACCCAGATGAGGAAGGGCATCAAGAGACAGGCGATGGGATGGAGAACGGTAACAATGATAAACAGCCGGAAGACTCCAACCTTTTCGGCGGCGATGGGGAAGATAATGGCCTGGATGAGAAGTGCAATGACACCGTTGAAGGCCATGATTACCCCGACGGCGTTCATGGAAAGACCGAGACCGCCAGGGAAATAGAGATAGTCGAGGCGGGAACCCAGCTCAGACAGAGACACTCTCTCGTCTTCCAGGAAGATGGGGAGAAGATGGTCGTAGCACATTGCGTGGTAAGCCTCCAAGGAGAAAGAAAGGAAGTCAAAAAGTTAGCATAGGGTACGAAGAAAGGAGCTTTTGGGTTGCCACTGTGCAACTTTTATCACGATTGCTTCTACTAGATGTATTTCTCCAAAGTTCTCTCCATGATATAAGGAGAGGCTTCTGCAGAGAGGTAGACGAGGAGAGATGCACGGCGGGGACAGGTGCCGCAGAGCATTTAGCCAGTATCTTGAAATGTCATGCAAAGTACTTACATAAATAGCTAGGCTAATGACAAGGGCCATGATCCGCTTGTTCGAGAAGATGTTGTACGTGATGGGTTTCTCCGGCTCCTCAGTCATGTCTGCTGCCTCTGTGTTCTGGCCTCGGAAAGTACCGTAAGCTGGAGCGCGGATATCGACGGCAGGACGCTTGATGGCATCAGAGGTCTCTCTCAGCGGCGTCTCCTCGGACGTGAATGGATCAACGTCGAGGACAACACGTGGGCTGATGTCGGGATGCGTCTCTTCCAACAAGATGTAACCGAGAACGATGCTGACAAAGAGCAGTGCAGCGCAGATCAGGTTTGGGAGGAGGTACGGGAACCTGTCAAACAAACACCCCCGTGGGAACACGTTCGGCCAGGTCTCATGGGGGTCTGCGAAGGTGCCTCCGATGCAAGGGCCCACGATGGTACCCACGGACCAGACAAAGGGCATGATGGAGTACGCACACGCTTTCTCCCCCCAAGAAATCAGTATACTCTTCTGGACCCATCGGCAGGGTTTTAGCCAGGCAGGAAAAAGGGCAGACTCACGTTCCTAGGCGAGGTCAGCAGGAAGGTCTTCATGATGCAGACGAGGAGGCAGTTTGATGTAGGGAGATTGGGTGCTTACATGTTCAGGTCTCTTCACGAGCTCGCCAACCATGGTCTGGATGACACCAATGTTACCATTCAGAGCCCCGCCGACTATGCGTCCCAGCAGAGCCACCCAAATGTTCGAGGCGAAGCCTAGAACCAGCATGCTGATCATAGTGCCAACACATCCAAAGAGGAGGACCGGTTTGCGACCGATGCGGTCAGAGACACCACCCCAGTACATGCCCATCACGGCCTCCGCGAGGGCGAAGGACGAGATGAGCAGGCCAGAGTAAGTGGATGCATCTTCTTCGTTGCCGACCTTGAACCTCTTGACGAGTTGCCAGGCATAGGGAAAGACGGAGGTGAGGGCGATAGGCTCTGCAAGGCGAACGATGGCTGGTGTGAGAGAGTCAGCACACGCAATATTCTCTTGTCCCTCGTTTTGAAGATAGAAAGGCACAGAAAGAGCCAGGCGGAAGAGAGGGAGGGGGACTTACCAAGCAGGAAGAGCTGTAGCGTGGGAAAGTCGTCCGGGTTTCGGATAGATCTCTGCCTCGTTAGGTTCATTGCCCGTAATGAAACAATCTTGGCCTTACGACTTGAGGCACACGACACTGTCCCAAATGGACTGAAGTGCAAGTGCAAAGCGAAGTGTGTCTTTTACTTGAGGCCGGCGTGCCCTCAACGGTTTTCCTGCTATAGGCGTAGCAGAGCAGGGTGATGTGTCACACGTATGTGGGTGTACGTGCGTGTGCGTATGCGTGGCGTGTGCAGGCGAGTAAAGATTTTGTGTATACGTTCGAGGGAGACAGTGAAAGAGAAGGAGAGGAGACTATGTTCAAAGTATCTGATACTTGACAAAACTATTGCAGAGGCCAACAGCCGAGGAGGAAGAGTAGATGAGAATTGCTCGCAACAGGGAAACGCCTGTGGAGGAGAGAGAGAGGAAGGGTGTCCGCGATGCGTACGGTGAGAGGCAGACGGACGAGGTGGGCGAAGAGGCGGATAAAATATATCTGAGTCGTGTGTTGATCCCGAGGAAGGCCCTTACACGGTATATATTCGTGGTAGCACCTTTCGAATAGTGGGTACTTCCTTCCTTTTCAAGAAGCTTCAACGTGCGTACCATACACGCCACGGTGGTGATGTATCTTCCCTAGCGCACCCGTCTTAGCGCTGAACTCAGCTTGAACAAGTACCGCAGTACATAGCACACATCTCGATAGCAATATCGCAGCCTTGCGTTCAACGTTGTAGCACACAAAACACTGAGAAAGGAAGACACAAATTCCTGCTTGAATCTGGTTCATGTCAGAGCATTGCGTTTCTGTAATCAACCGGGCTGATGTACAGTCAACACCTTTCATATCATGCTAGAATAGCACGCCTCTAAGATCTGGAGCTCGATGAGGCTTGTTCTCGTCGTGGAAGACTTGTATCGTTTGTGAAAATATTCTCGATATCGAGTGGTCGAGATTGGCTGGCTGCGGGTTTGCAGGTGGGACGTTCGTCCCCTGTCTAGAGACGGCCTTAGTGCGCGCGATGTATTGCGCTACTTCCGTCTCAGGTACCCCTGACCCCTGTTTAAGGTGTCCGTCCACCACAGTACTCCGGTACGTCTGTATACAGGGGACAGGGGAGAAGACCGCCCCGGACGATCCCACTGCAGCTTGCAGCATAGCGCAGGCTTGCCATGTTGCCTCTTTCCTTACTTTTCAACGTTCCAACATATCCTTTTTTTTTCTTTCTCTCGAGAACAGCCAACCAGCATCACAACAAAGCCATTGCCATCCACAAGAAATGAGGTCCTCTTCGCGTTCCCGCCATATAAGAGTCCCACAGCCACATCCAGCATGATCGATCGTCTAGGGCATGCTCGACTAGCGCCTGTGTACCTAGTCACGAGTCCATATCATTTCCCGGATGGCACACGGATCTCGGTTCGGCAGCTGGAACCGGTCATACTCAAAAGACCCAGAAAAAACAGGAAGAAAAACAGAGACACAGAGAGAAGAAAACAGACCAAGGCAACAGAGGCAGGAAGGGCTAAGTGAGTTGAGGCAAAGGAGCGGTGACTCTCTTGGTGCCCCTCCTCATTCCCCCTCCTCCCCTCCCCGTCATCCGGTCTTGCAACATGGCTTTGAAATTTTCAGCCTATGCAACCTGCTCATCCAATTTCTTGCTCAACCAACCCCTCCAATTATTGAGCTTCAAACCATTGGCAGCTTGGGCCTCGATATTTTGCTCGTCAACCAGTGTTTGGTTCATTGTCTGAGTCTTGCCACCTCCAACCTTGGGTCAGTCGTCTGTCCGTCCTACTTTGCACATGTGGTACTTTGGAGAAGACGCCTGTCCATACAGGACATGCAATCTGCTGTGTAACATAGTATACGAATACCTGCACCAGCGGGGCATCCTGAACCTGTGACCGAGAGGAACCAGAACCATCGATGGGTTGCCCTTGTCTCTGTGGGCCCGCTTCTGGGCCAGAGTCTATGCGTTACAACGGAGCATGATCGGCTGAGAGTTCTGGTTGATCTTGTGGGGCATGGCAAAAAACAAAAGGCTTCCCCAGGTTCGGCATCAACTGGTCGCCTTGATCACATTGTCACCTGGGCCCGCTGTTGTGGCCCTTCGCCCTGGTGGTTGGCACACACTCAACTTGCTCGACACGCATACGGCTTGCTCAAGGACATGGGGGCGACTCGATCCATGTCGTACATCACAAAACTGGTGCTCGGTCGCTCATAGCCATCTGTGTGAGATAAGGGCTTGCCATACGGAGTGGGATCGTCTATTCTACCTGGCGATGGTCCTGATAGGCGATCCGTCCTCGCAGTCCTTATCAGGAAGGATTCCCGCGTTTTTGGCTCCTTGGGCGCTCGCGGATAGTCAGCAGAAGTCCTCTGACCCCCTCTAGCAGCCGTGCATAGCCTTGTACTGTGTGCGCGCACACAGTCCACCTGCAGCCATTGGTGTGACTGCAAGCGCTTCAGACCTTTTTCGGATCCGGCCCGACCCTGGCTGGATGCTGCACATCTCCGGGTGACAGTGGCCGTCAAAACAACTAGTGCCGCGGTATGCTGAGGCGCAGGACTGGATCTGCAGGCTTCACCGTGTCCTTTCGCGATGGAGTTTCCAATACCACCGCCGTTATCGGCACAGAACTCATGTTGGCTCACGAGGGCCTGCTAGTGCAAGTCGGGAGAAAACACTCCGCGAATCCAAACAGGGGGGAAGAGGGACAAGGAGGGCCGGCCCTGATGCTGGCGAGGTGCACCTACCAACAACAGCCGCTTGACAATCTGTCCGTGCAGAGGCCGCTCTGTTCATCCACAGGCGTGAATTGAGTAATCGGGAACTAAACTATCCAATACCTGACCACCCAGTCTGCCGGAGGTCAAGACATGCGGCTCAAAACATCCATGTCGGTGCCACCCTGTCTTCCCCGGATCGCGACCCACCCTCAGGGCTTCCTTCGTGGGGGTCCCTGGCATCAGCCTCCATAATGATCACCAAAACCCCACGAAGATACATGAGCACGCAATATGCCATCGAGTTGGCCTCAATATTCTATGTATAAAGATGAGGCGCCGCACGGGAACTCCCGCTCTCTCGCTCGAGCTTTGCCCTGTGCCGCTTCCACACCTGCATGTCGCCAGCTGGGCGGAGGTCCCGTCGAGCATGGCCGGGGTCGTCGAGCACAAGATGCTTATCATATAATTATATTGCAGCTTGGCCGTCCGTCTTTGAAGCAGAGTGGATTTTCTGCAGATGGCACATGTATAGTATGAAAAGCCGCAACCCCCAGGTGTAAACGGCGAATCCGTCGCAAAATTCTTGTCTGGAGCCTGCATGAGGTCGCCAAAGTGGCGAAGCAGAAGCCCTGGCCTGTCGGGTCAGCGGCAGAGGTTCGAAGTTGCACCTCGACGTCCATCCAGACTATCACAAGACAGACACCTTACCACCTACCTTGTCGAGGGTCTGCCCTGGCTGCCCTATGTTCAGCAGAACAGGAAACGAGTCAACAGATTCGCAGTTTCAAGCCTGGAGAGATATTGGACCCCATTGCCACCTACTAACGAGTGAAGGGCAAAGTCGTACAGGCAATGCGGAATACAATATGTGATGTAAGCGAAAATCTTCCTCAGTTTCCCAAGCTCAGTTTCATTTTTTTTCTCTTACTTATCAACCTTTCCCGTCATTCTCTCACTCACAGTGACTCACTTGTCTTCTGTAAATCATGGACGAGAACCTTCTTCCATGAAATGTTTCCCCCTTCTTTTTTCTTTATTTTCTCTTTCGTTTTGAGTATATATTTTTCTACTTCACTCGTTGGCCGGGAAAGATTTGTGGTGATGCACGTCAGCCGGAGTCACCGGCTGCAGCCCCCAGCTACTGGATGTGGCAACACTGCTCAGCCAGTTGCGCATGTTGTGCACGGGTCGCGTCGTGCCCCTATCGTGCTTTGCGGTTCCAGACCGCGACAACATAATCCAGCATACAAATTCACAAATTCTCCTCGTTGGCTCCCTGCAACGTCCCTTTCATTGCCAACTCTTCTCAGTTTCCCTCACCAGTGTTTTTTGTCTGCCTCTTCTTGTTGTCCATGTCTCTGCTACTCAATCAAGTTCCAGGGGCGGCAGCGGCATCCGACATCTGCAGTACGACTCGGATCATTCGCGAGATGTCTCCTGCGACCAGAAGACCAGGAAAGGCATTGTGGGATTGGGCTTGGAAAAGGGTCCGGGCCGCCAAACCGATATTACGGCTTGCTCAGCAGGAGGTTGTTGAGGAGGTCTCGAAACGCACTCGAGATCCGGCATGGACAACAGACGCAGGCGCGCAGCACCGCCACATCTCCCTCCTGGACCTCCCGACTGAGGTCCGTCTCAAGATCTGGCACCATCTCTTCACAGATCTCATCGCAGACCTCACAGATAACCTCTTCGCCAGCTTCCTGGTCTACGGGCACATGTACGACGTCACACCCAGCCACAAGCAGGCCTGCCAGTGGATCTCGGAGGGAGGGTGCGCGCGGGTGCTGCAGACGACCTGGATGTGTCCAGACCACCGGAATGCCATCCACACCCTCGAGTCCCTCCGCTTCTACGGGCCCAAACAACAGCTGATGCGGTTCTTTGGGGTCACCCGTTTCGAGCTGGCCATGATCCAGCACCCCGAGTTCAGGGCGGCGGTCGAGAGGGCCAACGCTGCCGCCGGCAAGCCCTCTCCAGGCAGCGGCCTGACCTCAATCCTGCGCGTGAACTCGAGGGTCTATGGAGAAGCTCTCGAGGCCCTGTGCGAACACGCCGAGTTTGTCCTCGCCATAAAAGGCCGCCCTGATGCTGGCAGCGACAAGAGGAATATGTACACGCGCATCGACGGCGTCGGACCACACCTCGCCTTCGCGACCAGGCTCAAGATGAACCTTGTCCCCGACGAGATTCTTTCTCTCGACGAGACCACGGGCCTGACGACGATCCCTGATACCGCAGGCACGCAAGACCGGCTCTTGGACCGCCTAGAGGCCGTCCTGGAGGCAATTGCACCTGCTGGCAGGCTGAGGTCTCTCGAGATCTTTATAGATCGCTCATGCCTATTGACGCGCGACTCTGCCCGCCTCATCCTGGACCTGCTCCAGGAACGGCTCAGTGCGCGGCCACACAAGGACACCTGCACCGTCAAGATATACCTTGGTGATATTACCGAGGCGAACATCACTGATGAGCGGCTGGACAAGCTTGCGAGCGCTGTCAATGGGTAAGTTTGAGAGGAAAATGTCTCTCTGTTCTTTCCTCTCTCTCTCTCTCCTCTCTTCCAAGGCGGAACCTATGAGCTGACGGTTGTTCGTCGTCTACAGCAAAAATATGGGACGTGGCCACAGGGCCAGAGTGCCCAGACGTCAACGGTACGCAGCGAACACGACCAGCAGACGGCTATGGAGAGTTTAACCAAATGGCACTAGGGATCCTTGGGCGCCCGATTATGTGCCATTGGTACATGCACGACACGGTGTACTGGTTACCGTACCCGCGGAACCCGAGGACGACTGAGACGTGCTCTGCCAAAGGAAAAACATATCCGTCTTATGAGATGGAATCTATTGGTAAGCTGTCTGTCTGTCTCTTTGTCTACCTCTGTGTGCGGTAATCATATACGCCTGGACTCGACTCTAGAAATGGGGACGCCCGAGTCTGTCTTCCCTCCGGCAGGTTTTCTCTTGGGCAGGCAGTTAATTCCTTACGTTGTGGCCAGTTCCACCGGTCAATGCTTGTAGTCCATCTTTCCATCCCCAATGACGCTCCAGAACTCCTCGACAATCTCCCGCTGACCTTTGGGCGCACCCCTGACGGCCAGATACACTCTCGCGTCCAAGGCCGGGTCCCAGTCACCAGGGTTCCCACTCGCCATGATGCCCCCGGCCTCTTTCAGGATCGTCCAGCCGGCACACACATCCCAGGCATAACACCCGCCCTCCCAGTACAGATCCAGGCTGCCCTCGGCGACCGCACAGAGGTTCAGCGCAGCCGATCCCAGACTCCGCAGGCTGTGCACCATGGCGCCGCTCGACTCCTTGCTCGCGGCCAGCTTCTTGAAGACGCGCGTCTTGAGGTTGTAGATGTCGCCGTCCCGGGAGCTGCCCCACTCCACGGCCACCAGGGCGGTCGACAGGTCCCCTACCGCGGGGGCCTGGCGCCCATCTCCGTCTCCGCTCGAAGGCAGACGCACCTTCTCAGCTCCCTCGGCGCCGCTCTTCAGAAGGCCTCTGGCGGCCAGCGCCGCGTTGCGCTGCACATAGGCGCCCTGGCCCCGAACGGCGGTATACAGGACGTCTAGAAAGGGGTTGTACACGACGCCGACCGAGGGGATCTTGTCGACGGCGAAGCCTAGGGAGATGCAGGCGTGGGGGAACCCGTGGATGAAGTTGGTTGTGCCATCGATGGGGTCGACGATGAACGTGGGCGCGGCGGTAACTTTGGTCTCGCCGGCAACGTAGGTCTCTTCGCCTACGAAGGCGTAGGAGGGGTACAGGGTGGAGAGGCGGCTGGAGACGAGGCGCTCGACGGCCTGGTCCGTCTCGGTCACGATGTCGACGGCTAGAGTTTGGGTGAAGAGAAAGAATCGAAGAACTTGTCAGCTGATGTTGATGATGGTGGTGATGATGAGGAGGAGCATGGCATTTTTCTTATTCTGGGCCTTGTTGGCCCCAGACTTCAAGGGGTGGTTAAGGGGGACAGGGGTAGTATAGAAAAGAACAAGAATGGGCCAAGACACCGCCCTCCCCCCCGTACAATTCAGCTTTGTTCCGGTTGTGATGTTATTTGGGTTCGCGGCTGTGATCATACGGCCGGCCTCGAACGCGATTGCCACGAGGCTATCGTGAATCTCCTGCAAGTTGGGCTCTGCCATGGTTTCTCCCTTTCCTTTTAAATCTAGAAGAAAAAAAACGCAACAAAAAACACGCTGTAGTGACGCCCTTGGAAATATCGCTCTTCTGGTCGTCGTTGTCTTTTTTTCTTTCTTTCTTCTCCCGTGAAGATTGATTGTCAAAAGGGTCGAGTGAGAGAGGGGCAAGCTCCGTTCTCTCTCGTGCGTGGAGGGGCAAGCAACAAACATCACGTCAGGGGGGTTAAGGTCCAAGATACGTGCTGGGGGTATCCCTGTCACTTCTGCGCCTCTTAATGGTGGGGAGAAGGGGGGGGGGGGTGTGGCTCTTGATCTGTGGGGCTCTGCGGGTGCTTCAATTGATTGGGTTCAAGATCCACGTGCTATTGCTCTGTGGTGGTGGGTGATTGATTTGTATAGGCTTCGAACGATGCCTCTTTTCTTCGTCTTATAGTAGCAAGTGGTCTGGTGTTGATCTGGTAATGATCCAAACCCCTCTCCATTTGGTCAGCACAGTACATACCATTGCAGACCATCAGTCATGTTTCATTCCCGAACTACACGGCTGCTCATTGGGTAAGGAACTTCCTGCGAAGTTTCCTATGAACAAGGAGAGCTCGTGTACATGTCTGAATTCAAGCCTGGTAGGAAGTGAGGTTCTGATTTAACAATCAAATATAAAAGTCCTATATTTGTGTCGATAGGGTGCCTGGGTTTTTGGTGACCCAGTCACTGGCCTTGCAGTAATTACAATCTGTCACAACTCTTTTCCCTTTGAGGATGGGGACGAGGATGTCGAGGCATATGACATCAAACACAGGCCATCCATATCAGAGGTGCTATCTGGATCCAGGAGAAGTGGGTTGGGGCAAATGTAGCAGAGTTCCGGTATGGCTTCCCACCTCTAGATGATCTGCTGTGGCAAGACAGTCTTGTCATGTGGACGAGTAGCACAATTGACAACGAGGTCGGCTCGAATCATAAGTCACAATAGTATTGATTTGATCTGGTCTTGAGATACACATGCCTGCCTGAGCAGCAGTTCCAACACCATATATAGCAGAAAGGAAAACAATCAAAGCTTCCAACTCCATTTTTTCCATATCCGGATCCCACACCCTGTGGATCCCATACCCGTGACAATCGTTACTATCTCTGTGTGCCACCAAAGAAGGAAGAAAAGCATTGGAATCAATCCCTCCATCAGGTCTTGTACCCGACCTCGCCCCTGCTGCCGTCGAGACGTGGAAAACCCCGCATGACCCTTATAGACCGCGCTTGGTGACCTGACCATGTTCTTCCTGTTCTCCCAGTGTAAACCATCTACCTCATACCCCTTCCCTGAAGATACTCCTCCTCTCGGTCGGACTCTCAGGCTGTTGTTGCTGCTTCGCACCCTGGCCATGCTCCGCCTCCATCGGCCTGGGGCTCACACCTCTGAGGCTGATATTACTCGGCTCGGCCGCGTCATCGTCAAATGGGTTGCGCCCCGTCGCACCTCGTCCCCTCTCCGTATCAAACCCCCCGTCGGTCCTGGGCGTCGCGGCAAGATTCATTGGGTAAGGGTCGGCGCGCAGCCCACCTCCACCATGGTGCGCGCCGTCATAAGCGGTGCTATCCCGCCCGTACGGCCCGCGGTCATGCAGACCCAGCTCCTGCTCTTCGTAGTACCCGCCGGGCCCGTAGTTGTCGGCCTCGTTGCCGACGCGCGCATCCCAGGCCTCGTCTGGGTCGAGTGCGCCGAAGCCACGGCGGCCTGTGGCAGCGGAGGAGCTACCCCCGCCCTCATACGCGCCTGCGGCGGTGCGGTTGTTGCGGTTCTTGAACTTGCGCAGCTGTTCGCTGAACCAGCCCTGTATGCCGCCGGGACGCGGGCCAGGGCCGCCGTATGAATTGCTGGATCGGTCGGATTTGAGGAAGGGGACAAAGGAGGTGAAGGAGGGAGGTGGGAGCTGTTATCGTTGTCGAATCAGAGTCAGCAGACTTGGTCAGGAGAGGAGGGGAGAAAGGTTTAGGGAGGATGGGTTACGACGTACGCCCAGCTTCTGCGCGCGCCATCGGCTATAGCCAACCCATCCTATAGCGGCGACGGCGGCAAGCACAAGGACGGTGATGATGATTGCACCGGCGGTGCCGACCATCTTCGCTGCTCTTGTGTGTGGTCGAGGGCAGGGAATGCCACTGTTTGTCGTCGCACGGAGAGGAGAGGAGGAGGAAGAAGAAGAAAGAGAAAGAGGATAGAAAGAGAGCTCTGACCAAAGCTTGAGAGCTCCTCAAGAAGCCAGGCTGGAATGGAGTGCGGTGGTGGTGGTTGCAGTTGGTGATGTCAGGCTGTATGATGATGATGATGATGTCGGTCGGGTAATCGCTCTTCAGGATCAAATGTGTGCTGACTGAAGATGAACGCAGTGTATGAACGGACTGATAAGGTTTGTAGGCTTGCTGTAAGTTGCCAGAGCAGCTGCTAACATCAAGTGCTGATGTATGGCTTCTCTCCGTTGATCCTTTTGTCGTGCCGTGTTCATTTGTTGTTTGGTGAGCCTTTTTGCTTTCGCAAGTTACAGGCGAGCCTACGTATTCGAGCTGCCACTTACTAGTCTAGCTCTGGCCTAACACGAAAGGTTGCACTTTCTGGATGTTTGTGTGTGACGGGACTTTCCAAGGTTGCTTCTGGCTGCTGCTTCCTGGGGGCCTGGCTCAGACTCAAGCTAACACTGCGGTTGGTTTAGGCGGGACTCGCTTGTCATGATAAGCCTGTGACGCTGATGTGGAACCCTGCTAATCAGTGCCGCAACCGCTGCAACGGTAGCAGGTTCTAGGGCGCCAAGCACCCCTCACGTCCCTGGCAGCCTCACCTGGAGAAGGCCCAAGCTTCTAATTGGAGGCCAAAAACCCCTTCCCTTATACCCACTGGAGGGGATCCTCTCAGCCCTGCGAGCACTAGCTGAGCACCAATGCACCGCCCTCTTTTCATGTTTCCTTTTTTTTCTTCTTTTCTTTTCTCCCCTCCATCGTTGGGCCCTTAACTGGGAAATACAATTAGACGCAGGCTCAACTTCAGTCCCACGTCCATTTTCAATCTCAAACGAAATTGTTGATAGCTCATTGTAATCCCATCGTCACTGTGGCTGAGGCTGGTGCATCTCCTCTAGCTGCAGGTCTCAGCCTCTCGAGTTGAAGGGCTTTATATGTAGAGACCACACGACCTGTCCAAAGAAGACATATTTCACAATTTCTTATTGTAGATATTCGCTGTGTTACAAACCTGACCACACCAAACACGCACACAAAGCAAAGAAGCAAAGTGACAGCCATGATAAGGTATATATTGCTAGTAAGACTAACGCAGGGTGGTACAAACACCACCAATCTATGAGAAGCATGAGGTCCAGTGGCCGCCCTCCCTTGCGAAGCTCAGGCTGTCGACAAAGTTGCTCAGCGTACACCGGCCCAGGGCATCCGCACCACAGTTCTCCAGCGGCCTGACCCGGCCGTTGATCAACACCCTCACGAGCTCTTCTCCCGCCGCCTCCCTCTTGTTTTCCTGCTGGGATGGGCTGCTGTTGCTACTACAGACCATCTTCTCGACATACATCCTCGCGGCGAACGGCACCGTCCACGACGCCGAGTACCAGTCCAACTGCTCCACGCTCTCTCTGGTGGTGTTGCTCAGCATGGCCGTGTGGTTGTACAGCCCCATGGCGAAGAAGATGCCCGTCATGTCGTTGTCGTGGCTAAAGTCGGCATACAGCGTCCTGTTGAGTGGGAATGTGGCTGGGTTGTCGTCGAGCGTGTGGTTTGTGCTCGTGTGGTCCACCACGGGTCTGCCCGTGAGCCGTGCGATGAGCTCGTTGGTGAAGCCCACGCCCTGCGTCGGGCCCAGGGGGTTGCCAGTGCCCATACCGTAGAACTTGTTCAGGCTCTGGAGGTAGTCGTAGCTCTTCCACTCGTCGTTGGTGAACAGGCCGCAGAACTCAGAGATCTTGCCGTCGACGTTGGCGACCGTGTTGAAAGGACACAGGTCCATGATGTATGTGGTTTCGGTGGCGCTCAGGTTGGCGCCCGGCAGGTTGGCGTTGAGCCGCGCCGTGATGTTCCGCGTAAAGACATCCATCCACTTGGTCTGCGCGTCCGACGCGATATCGTCATCGGGCCCGTCCTCAAAGGCCGTGCACAGCCCGTGGTCGAGCGTGTTGTTGCTGCCCGTGTCCTCGCTGATGACAACAATGTTGTAAGGATACGCATCCTCCTTCCCGTGGGCCTTCTTGTCCGCCACGCGCGCAGCGTGGAACCCCTGCGTCCAGTTCATTGCCGACTCGACGACGCGGTCCTCGCCCGACGAGCGGACAAAGGGGCTGTACTCGCGCGTGAGGGCCTCGTACCGCGCGTAAAAGTCATGGCCCGAGTTGACCAGCTCCTGTTGCCCGAAGGTGGTGAGCTGGTCCGCCCCGAGGGTGTACTCGTAGCTCTCCAGGAACTCGTAGCCCGCGCCGTAGCTGGTGACGGTGCTCTGGATCCGCTGGATGGTGGCGTTGTAGAGCGCCGTCTTGCTGGCGGTGGGGTCACGGGCGCCGTGGCGAGAGAGCACCTGGGCGAAAGTGATGGTGCAGCCATCTGGCAGGTCGTTGGGGAGCGCGTCGGTCTGAGGGACCGCGAAGTAGGGCGAGTATTGGCCCCAGTAGTGGGACACCTGGGGAGAGCAGGTGTAGCCAGCGCCTACAGTGTCGCAGGACGTGTCGTTGGACACTGCTGTCACCACGCGGCTGTGTATAGATAAGTATGTTGTTAGCCACAATGATTCTATCGAAAGAGAGAGATGGAGAAGAGCATATGCAGGGTGTGTATGTGTGTGTGTATGTGTATGTGTTTGTGAGAGAGTGAGAAGTATGAGAGTGAGACAAATTCCTTGTACTTACACAGTGGCGGCAGCAAGATACCACAGGATCATCGCACCCAAGACGGCCATGGTGAACTTGAGCACCTTGTGGTGATTCCGAGCCCAGAAAGTGAGTGTCTCCTGGGCCTCTGCAATATGATTTCGACTGGGGAGCGGGCTGTACTTATACTTCCCTCGCGCCATCCTCAGAGTGTCCACTAGACTCTCCCACCAGCCCATATTTCATGAACCCTTCTCTCCTCTTTCTCTCCTACTCTCTTTCGCTCAGTCAGTCTCTCTCTCTATTTCGAACTACTTGGCTCGCATGGGTGCTGGTGGGCACACCGGGCACCACCCTTGCACCCACGAAACGCCGTCTCTTCGACTGGCGATCACAGCTGAAGACCGTTTCGTTTCCGAATTGCGGCGGTCAATTCTTCGCTCGACTGGGCTTGGTTCCTTTTCCCCTCCCTTATTTTTTTCAACTATTTCTCACTCTGTTGATCCTCTTCAACGGAGATGAAGCGGCGGCATCGCAACCCGTCTGGTGGTACCGGCCCGGTCAGTGTCGGATTCGCTCCCCTTTTTTTCCCCCTTCAAGGGAACATGCATGCAAGAAGGTTACGCGCTATGACCTTCCCCTGTCGCATTTCGGTAAAGAGAGGATAGCAGTGGTGTACCATGGATATTGAGTGCTGGGACGGAAATGCAAGGTTGGCGAATACTTGCACCCACGTGCTCTCAGGAGCGTGGAGTCGATAGTCAATAGTCTTGGCCGAAGTGCGTGGTTTAGTCAGTCCTTTTATTTTTTAAAAGTGACGAGTGAAATTGACAAGGTGGGGAGGGAGGGGGAAGGGACGGCACGTTTTCGCCGGGGGTTGGTTGTAGTGGTTGCAAGACTCTGGCAAGCACGATGCACGTGGATGGAGAATGCATGCAAGTCAATAGGTTACACCAAAAGGAAGGCCAACTTCTTATGTTACTATCATTGTTTTTATTATTCATGTTTCCATTGTGAAACGAAACATTCAGGCAAACACCTCGAGCAACCAACCAACCATCACTTGTTGGACGGTTATGGCAATGACACCTTGGCGAGCAGTAGCAATGTTGGTTGTCTCTCCAGATTCTCATCTCTACGCCCGGTCGGCGCATAGATCATATCACATCAGAAGGAAATAAGACGAGATGGAACTGACTAGCAGGGAAACTTGCCAAGAGGTATTCAGGAGAAGATAGAGAGAGAAAAAGAAAAAGTACTGTGCGATTGGTATCCTGGTATCTCAAGTCACAAGCAGTTGTTGCTAAAGTCGCAAACAACGGCTGATCAACACTGACGACAACTAACGACAACGACAACGACAACAACGACGACGCTGACCCTCTCCATGCGGGAAAATGCAAGACGATGCCGCCCACAACTCATACAGGAGTTTCGACCTCAGCAGGCATAGAGCAAGCACATGCTCGGTCCTGTTGCCGAGTAAAGTTCCCTCCCTTGACCCATGTTTCTTGTGATCCTCCCATATAAATCATTACCAGATTTCCTGCCGTCACCGTAACCCTAATAATAAATCTCATAGCCCCAACCCCCCATCTCTTATCCTTTTCCTTTCATTCCTGTTTCGTATAGAAATTCATTCGATCAAAAGGCAACACCCACGCTCGTCGGCCTGGGCCCCCTGATAGGACTTCTCACGAGGTACTGACTGACCTGTAACCTCGTCTCGTGCTTCTCTTCAGCGGGACTGCTGTCGCTGTCCACGCTCCCGAATGGCCCCTGCCGCGGCCCGCCTCCGACCGCCAGGTTCAGGCTCTTGCGTGACTCCCGCGCATACACCTTGTCAAACTGCGACTGCATCCGCCTCGACGGCTCGGGCGGCGTGCTGCCCGGCGACCAGTGCGTGCTCGTCGCGACCGTGTTCGTGCCGCCGCCAGTATGATCGTCATCCGTGCTGTAGATGGAGCCAGAGAACGGCCGGGATACGTCAGACGCTGAGTCAAAACTACTCCTCCTGCCAGAGAAGATGGCGGACGGTGGGAGGGTCTGGTAGAAGCCCTCCTTGTCCGTCAGCGCCCGTGGTGCGTTGGTGATGGAGTCGCGCGAGAATCTGCGCGAATGGCGGAACGGCAGAGGCGTGGGCACGCCGGGGCTGGCCTCCCTCTCCACCCCAGCGGGGAAGAGCCAATCGGACACCCTGCTGAAAGACTTCTTCTTGCGCAGCGGTGGGCGCAGGATCAGTGGCAGCGGAGGAGCCAAGGGCACTTCGACATCGATCGAGTTATCAATGATCTTGGGGCTCGTGTCCGGTGGGTGTGAGTTAAACGCCGAACGCCGCACGGCTGACGGTGTATCCGGTGTGACGGGGTTGGTCTGCCATTTCGGAACTCTCAGGCTAGAGGTGCGGTCCGGAAATGACTGGGGAACAGGCATAGGTGGTAATGGTGGCGGTTGAAACGCGGTCTGCGTAGAGGGTGCGGTGCGAGGGCGCTCGATGCTGACACGCTCCGCGAAAGAGGGTGCAGATGGTGGTACCGCGGGAAACGGCGGCATTGGCTCATCTAAGACGGGAATGGGGTTTAGTATCTGCTTTTCGCTGCCTGGTGGAGAGTTGGCCGAGAAGAACAAGGGGGTGATGGCAGGCTTACCAGGATCGTACGAGGTCGACGGCCGGCTCAGACACAGACTGTGCCGCGACTTGACCGACTCGAGCTCTGCATCCAGTATATCCCTCTCGATGATGGCGCTCGCAATCCGCTCAACAATCGCCTCTACGCTTGGCGACGTGTATGCTCGCGGTCGTGTCTTGGCACGGGGTGGTATTCTCGGAGGGGTCTCCTCCACGATACTCTCCGTCAACAGCGAGCCGCTGTCACCTACGGGCCTTCGTGGTATGTGGAACGACAGGGTTGAGGTGTTTCTTGAGTGCGCCAGGGTAGTGCTGTCATCGTCCACAAAAACATCGCGGCTCCGGCTCCGGCTCCGGCCTCGACTTTGACTCCGGGCTGGCACAGGTGGTGACACAGACCGCTCGCGGCCAGCAAAAAAAGGTAACAGAGGTGAGATCCTGTTGTCAGGATTGTAGATGCTGAGTTGTAGAGGGCGGAACTCAGGTGCGGTTCGGGGCCCATCTGGGACCGAAGGCCTGAAGTTGATGGCGCCCGAGCCAATGTGCTGGAAGTTGGAGGGTGTCGATATTCGCGGCCGGCGCGCCACCTTCCGCTTCCTCTTCCCTGACAGGAAGTTCCAGTCGATCCAACCCATATCGGCCTTCTTCTCTGCTGTCGCGCCTTTCCTGCTCTGCTTCTGTAATTTCCCCTTCGACTCCGACCTGGGAGGAGGGGGTGCGGCACGTGGTGGTGATGTCGCCCTCGGCTGGTGGTAGTAGACCTGGTAGTATCCTTTCTCTGGCTCTGACAGGTCGACCGCTCTCCCTCTAGGAAGACCGTCCTCGACGCGATAGTTGACGCCACCGACACTCGGGTCGTGGTTCCCAGCTCGGAAACTCGTGTCCTCGTCGGAGCAAGGAGCGAATAGCCACCACTTTATGATCTCAAAGCAACCACGAGGCTCATCACTCATGATGTTTATCGTTCACATCGATGTGGGGATTTATTCATACCGAGAGAGGGAAAATAAGGAAAACGAGGGGACGGCCAGCGATACTTCGAAATCTCCAAGGGTGAAAGTCAAACTGGTATAAGAGAAAAGAAAGAGGGCGAGAGAAAAAAGAGAGACCGAGGAGCAGACTTCTTCGGCGTGATAGAATCGAAGAGGAAATGGGCCTGCATGACCAAATCTAACCGGGAGATCCTTCGAAAAAAGAAACAGACGGAGGACAAGATGGGAAAGTTGTGCGGCATGGCCCAATCTTTAATGGGAGCCGCCGACCTACCTGCTCAACCTTCTTGTATGGGTCTCATCATCTGGCTCCCCAGATACCATGTACATGGGGAATAGAGGACCCAGAAAGGGACAGACACAGTTAGAGAGGGCAAGGTAGTCAGGTCCAGCTCTTGGGCTGAGCATCGCTGACTGTGTGTGTATGTGTGTGTGTGTGGTAGAACGAAGAAGGAAGAGTGGTTGCTGGCCGATGGAGAGGTCTCAGTCTGGCGCATCTGATAGGTCGTGTAGGATTGGCCGAGGACCAGTCGGCGCTTACCGGCCGGGGTCTTGGTGATGCACCTGGATGCTGCGGATGGTTGGCAGGCGTTGGCGCTACCCTTCGAAAATAGAGAGGGGACCCACCAGTCGTGTCGGGTGGGCAATCAAGTTCAGCGAGTCGATTGTCTCAGGACGCCCTTGCTCGAGTCACCACCCACTGCCACCATCCAAGAGACCCAGCTACTAGCCCCTTCGCATCTTGCCACGAACCCTTTCAAGAGATTGGCTCATGGGACCCGACGACTGTAAGAAGCGTGATGAACGCCCCTCCACCCATGCAGCAGCTGACCCCCCGGTCGTATCTGGGGTTTCGAGCAAGCCAGGTGACAGACAAAAAGAGAGAGGGGGGGGAAAAGAGAAAGTCGAGAGAGGGTCAACCGATTAACCATAACCAGATAAGGAGGGGCGGCAGAGGAGATGAACGACAGGGCGCTAGGGGCCATGCAGGTCATAGTGTGCTGCTGGCCGTCCCGACCAACCATGATGATGATGGGTGGCCGTTTGTTTCCTCGACCTGGCGTCGCTCAATAAAGACGGTGGCCTATAAACGACCACCAGTCTCATCGCTATTCTTTCCTGAAACTGCGTCAGAGTTGTGTGGCCACAGGCGACCCGATTCGGCCGCCCTGCACTCAGGTACAACAAGCGCATAGAAGGGCACTTTCGGCGGGACGTGATGCATACTAGGGCGGCCCATCTTGTCGGCCGCACACCCACCCAGAAACAAGTTTGGTGTGTGGGTGGGTGATCCTCCTTCTCTTCCCACCACTCTTGTTGCTGCTGCTGCTGCTACTACTGCTGCAGCGGCCCGCATCGACAACGTGTGCCCCATCGTGGGAGGACGAACAGCAAACCAAACATAGCAAGGGGCGAGGGCCTGGATTGGCTGACGTTGCCCTGAATTGCCTTGCACCCGCATCGCAGCTCGCACTCTCACCGCAGGAAGCTGTGACATGTTCGACAGTGAAAGGTCGGAAGAACTTCCACTAGACCTCACGTCGACGCATTAGGCACCGTGGCACCTTGGCACATATGACCAGGCTTCTAGCCTCTTGCGGATGGCAGAGCTCCATCCAGAACCGCCAGCCGACCCTCCGTCTTGTGAAGCATGAAATGAGCTGTGCCGCGTGTGGCCAATGGGAGCGGCGGATTCGTCGTTTCAATTCTCTTTGTCGCCCTGTGCAGGGCACTGCGGCCTGGTTTCGATTTCGCCCTCCCTAAGAATAGTAAACTGATGACACCATACCACGAGGTGGCCATATGGCAGACGTGGCGGAGAATTTTCATAATCTGTCAGCGGCAAGTAAAATTGGTGGTTCCAGTCATCACTGTGCTGAGACTGCGGCTCCTTGGTCCGGCCGGTTGTCATCACTGTGCCCTTTGAGGGAAAGAAAGGGGGGGGGGGCGACACTGTGGCGGTACTGTCTACAAACTTGTGCTGCTCGAGAGCTTGGTGGCCGGCTTTGGTACTGTTCGTAATGGGGCTGTGGAGTTTCTTGTTTTTCTGGTCTTGTCTCGTGCTCAAGAAAATGCAGACTGGGTTGCCCACCTTAGACGTGACGGCCCCATGCTGCAGTGTTGTGGATGGCCCATCTGAGTCTGCGAAAGCGCAATTTGGTCCAGCCCAGGCATGATGATCTTGTCCATACGATCAGGACCTGAATGTTTCGCTTCCGGAGATTCAGGTTCCGAGGCCTGCGAGTCGTTTTGCCAAAACTGTTCACAGGCAGACAGGCTGGAGAAGGTGCCTCGTAGTTGCACTTTATCGAGAATCGCTTATATAAGCCTTCTTCTGAGCAGAAGGAAAGAAGCTGCGATGGTGTGTCTAGTGTGGGGGGTATTTGGGGGAAGGAATACGCTGGCTTGGCTGGCAGGCTAGGTAGGTACATTCGACTATAGTCAAGGTGTATCGATGACGGACCGAGAAAGAGGTCGAACGTCAACAAGTGCGCAGTAGAGTAAGTTATGCATCCATGTAATCTCATTAGACACCCACAATGTTGCCTCTCTACTTCGAGAGCATGACACATCCATTGCCCAGCACATCATGCAAACTGCCATCACAGGCTGAACACATAGCCCATACCTCGTACTGTCAGGTCCATTCATGCAGCCTGTTTCCGTCAAGATCAAGGGGGTCGCTGCGCGACTCCTCAGACCTGCTTCTTCCCAGACTTGGTCTGCAGGGTAGCATTCCCACCGATCGGTCCAAACACACCCAAGACAGTCAGCCACCTGAAGAGGTTCAAGATTGCACTGCCGGCCACACCGCCCCAGACCATATCATTCCACTGGCTGGGATCCCATAATACATCTGGTCCCACGCCGCGGGCTGCTCCGTATATGTGCCCGTAGTCCGCGAAAGCAACGGCTATCAGATACCATTTGGCTGTGGATGGGCTGGAAGAGAAGCAGCAGATGACAGCTATGGCGGCGAGAAGCAGGAGGACATTGCCCATCTGAAGCGAGAGGGCCAGGGCCTGTCCCGGAAAGTGATCCTGTTCATTGAGGATGTGGTTTGGAACCTGCGTGGCATAGTAGTTGAAAGGATCTTGATTACACACGATCCAGGCCCAGACTCTAGAGCAGGAACATTTAGTAATGTGAAGATCAATCACCAGCAGGCAATGGGAGAGGGAAAAAAGAGGAAGAATAAAGTGCAGACCTACAACAACGCTGGCTCAATGACCGCAAAGACGATCAGAGGGATGGTGGGCAGAGTACTATATGCCATGTTTGCAACCACGCAGTCTTTGGATTTGGTAATTGACGAGATAACAATTGTTTCAGCGATGATATTGTGGCACAGAATGAAAGATGGCGGGTCGCCTGGTCTCCTATTTACTTGCTCTCCGGATCCTTCGCAACAAAGCACCCACGTGCAGCCTCTAGGCATGATAGATCTGCTGTCGGTCGTAGGAAGGTCCTGGTAATAAGGAGGCCTTGTTGTCAGCACGTTGGAGGGGTCGCTAAGACCTCAGCGCTAGCCTGTGTGTTAGGTGCCTGTCACCCCTGCCGCGTAAAGGAACCGCCCGTTACGCTGTACTTGCCCTGTTACCTTACCAATTGTCACCACAGTACAGTAGTACGGTAAATCGAGGATGGGCAGTCCCTGCACCCGCACAGTCCCTGCAGCGCGTCTCAAAGTGGACACGTTCCGGAAAGTCGAGGACAGCTGCCACTCTCTGAATTTGGAAAGCTTTCCTTTGTCGCAAATTATTGCGGTCCCCCAACCTGCAACTTCACACGTCACCCTCAGCACTTTCACATCCCCTGAGCGTTGCTTTCCTCCTGCAATTGCGAAGTTCGTGTCACTCTCGTCCCTGGAACTTCACATTTCTATCTCGAATCATTAGAGCATCCTCATCTGCTTGCGAACCGAATCATTTCCAATGTCTGGACCTGTTCCGCCCCGGGGTGGGATGCCCATTCCCGGCCCTGGCATGCCCATGCGAGGACCTGGTATCCCGATCCCTCTGCCTCCAGGAATGCGCCTTCAGCCAGGGCAGCAGCCTACTCCCGAGCAGATCGAGCAGATCAAGAAGTTCCAGGTGGAAGCCAGAAGGAACTTTGAGGCCCAGATCGCCGAGCAGGCCGCCAAGGAGGGTGTCCCCGTCGAGCAGGTGATGCAACGTGTCCAGCAGCAGATGCAGCAGCGCATGATGCAGCAGAGAATGATGGCCCAGCAGCAGGCCCAGCAGCAGGGAGGACAACAGCCACCGCAGGGACAACAAGGACCACCAGGTCAGGGACAGCCTCAGGGCCAGGGACAGCCTCAAGGCCCGCGACCTCAGGGTGGTCCGCAGCCCGGTGTTGCCCAGCCCATCACTCCCGGACCTCCTAACCCTGTCGCCATTGCCATGGCGAATTTCTTGCGAGCCCAGGATTTGAAGCTTCGTACTTGTATCCTGAATGGCGAGCGCAAGGACATGTTCAGAGGTATGCTAAACACCGTCCTGGCCTCTTAAAACTTGGTTTCTCGTACTGACTTGCAGGTAACAGTCAAGAGAGCCCTCCGAGTACTGCAGTCCCCCGCCTACGAAAAGGCCCGCAAGAAGAACCCTGCCTTGCCCCAGATCACCGACCGGGCATCGCTCGAGAATGCCTTCAAGCTACTACCTATGTCGATGTTGGCCCTCCGAGTCGAGAAGATCGACCCAAGCACTATGCCCAACCCGCCGAAGAAGCGTGCCAAGGGTCTTTGGAACGTCAAGATTGTCGGGCAGCAGGATGCCGGTGATGACATGTACTATGCTTGGCTGTATGAGGGCAGCCAGGTCATGCGCAAGGTCTACGCTGTCCTTGCTCTCGTTGCCATCTTCACCGTGGTTCTGTACCCTCTCTGGCCGCTGAAGATGCGCCAGGGTGTCTACTACCTCAGCTGGGGCTTCCTATGGCTGTTGGCTGCCTTCTTCGCCATGGCTATCTTCCGTGTCATCCTCTTTTGCCTCACCTACTTCATTGTCTCTCCCGGTCTCTGGCTGTTTCCCAACCTCTGGGAGGATGTCTCGTTCGTCGACTCCTTTAAGCCCGTCTGGGCTTGGCACGAGGTAAGTCACATAGTATCTCAATATGAGGCAGGAGAAGCTCTCGCGCTGACATGATCACATAGACAGCAAAAAAGAAGAAGAAGAAGTCGTCCTCGGGCGGCGGGGGCAGTGCCAGTGCCCAGTCAACTTTTGCCGCTACTACCGGTCAGCCGATGCCAGCAAGTGCAACCACCACAGCCACGGATACGCAAATAGCGACAGGCTCGGACCCGCGGCAGAGAGGTGCCTACGAAGCTCCCAGAGTGGAAGAGCTGCCGGATGACGAGTAGGAAGAAACTCTTTTTTCCTCTTCTTGTGTTAAATTATCTTCTCCCCTCGATGCGAGAGGTCCTACGAAGGAGGGTTCGGTATGTC
The DNA here is from genome assembly GCA_006503525.1 of Cryphonectria nitschkei. Taxonomy (NCBI): domain Eukaryota; kingdom Fungi; phylum Ascomycota; class Sordariomycetes; order Diaporthales; family Cryphonectriaceae; genus Cryphonectria; species Cryphonectria nitschkei. Next base: position 272,469 of record LAZJ01000051.1, read on the forward strand.
GCCAGTTCGGCTACGAAAATGGAGTTGCGGGCCGGACCACTCGACACTCCATGGTCAATTCATATGAAACTTGTTATATAAAATTGTGTTTGATACGATCACATCGTACTTGGTTCCATGACCATAATTCACATCTCGAAGCGCTGTAAAAAAGGTCGACGAAGAAGATGGGGCCATCAAGCGAAATTTCTCTTCTAAGATGTCATTCCTTTTTCCTTCTTCCGTTCTCCCCTTTACACTTGCTCTTCAACACATCCCTGTATGTACATATCTCGTGTGTGGGAAGTTATATATCGCTCAGATGACATTTCACGCCTCGGATCCATTTGTGCGCTGGTAATAGTAAATAGCCCCCGGCGAGGAAGCGCAATTACCCAAGCTGCCACCCGTTGCATTCGCCGCGACAGGAACCCCGCGCACGTCCTGGGGACGGCCGTAGACATGGTGATCTAGGGGGGGGGGGGGGGGTTTAGCAAATCAGGGGCCCCAGTTTTGACCCGAGCACTCCCGAGCTACCCCCAAGGGGGCGGGGGTTGTTGCTTCACCCCACAGTCCCAACACTCGTCCAGGACGGTGTACCCAGTGTCNNGGGGGGGGGGGGGGGGATTAGCAAATCAGCGGCTCCAGTCTTGTACCGAGCACTCCCGAGCTACCTCCAAGGGGGCTGGGGTTGTTGCTTCTACTCACAGTACCAGACCTCGTCCAGGACGGTGTATCCAGTGTCACTCGAGCCCGCGCCGGCAGCAGTACTGTTGTACCGAGCCCCCGAGCAGGCCAGATACGGGATTTCCCCGAACGCCTCTGTCAGTACGCTCTGGATGTCGCCGAGGGTGTACGTGGTGCTGTTGCTGGGCACGATGCCGGCGTCGGCGAGCCACTTGTACGTGGGCACGGTGCGGTACCACGCGATGGCGGTCTCGAAAAAGTCGACCACGTCCTGGTGCTCGACGTACTGCGGGCCGTAGCAGGGGACATCGAAGGCAGAATAGCAGGTGGCGTGCTTGGAGAACTCGTGGGCCCAGAAGTCGTAGTTGGGTGAGCCTTGGGAGACCCAGTACCTGTCCGTATGTGTTAATAAAAAACGTGATATGTACCTTTCTCTTACTTTTTTCTCTCAAAGAAGAAACAAAGTGAGGGGAGGGGGAGGTAACATTTACTTGTTCATGTAGGCGAGGAGGTCATATTTTCCAAAGGGTTCGAGAAAGGTGCCTATGTTGGAGCCATTGTAAGGGGGCACCGGTGTGCCGGAAGATGTTCCCGTGGTGGTGTTTGGTGAGGGTGCCGGATCGTATTGGCGGCTGCAATAAATGTGTGAGCAAAAAGTAAGAGAAGAAGAAAGAACACCAAGATCTAATGATCAAATATCCTGCTCTCCTGGCTTTGGTTGTTTCTTGACTCACCTCAGGTCACAATACTGCGTGTAGGAGCCTAGAAAGGTGTACATTGTCAGTATGGATGTGCGAATGTAAATTTGAAGTCTTTGGCGAATATGGAATACGAACCATTGCAGAAATCCGGCCATAAGCCGTGAAGACTCCAGGCGTTCTTGGGCAGCACTTGGCCCTGAGACTCAAGACCAGTATAAGTATCCCAATACTGCGTCGAAAGCTGATATCGGACGTCATGTCAGCAATTCTGTGTGTCAGAGTTTGTCAAGGCACACACGTACAACCAGGCCTCCGAATGTCTCGGTACAGCACGAGTCTGTGATGTTGGCTTGCGCCCCTGCTGAGCACGACAGGATAGGGTCGTCTGCAAGACAAGCAGTCAGTCAAGTCAGTTCCACATGGCCACCTTTTGACAGGCGGCTGCGTTAGATCCCAGGGTACACAAGCGTACAGAGCTGGCAGGTATGATTCGACGTGCTCTCGCCGTAGAGACTTCGGCTGTAGAGACCGGCCGTAGCCTCTCCAGTGGCGGCGAGGGTGGCGAGCAGGATCAAAGGGCGATGCATTTTGACACGACTTTCTATTCCCACAGCTCGTTATGCACGACAGCATCAAAAGCCCGTTGGTCAAGAGACAACTACGAGTATTTATAGGCTTGAAATGCTCTTTCCAAGGCCCTTTATAGGCAAGCGAGGAGGCCAACCCATTTTCCCCTATCGCGCAGGTTATCTAAATTCCGCCGTGTCATCGTGGATATTTCGTCCCTGTCATCGAATGTCCGCCCTGGGCGCACACCAAAACAGGAAGCTCACCGCGGCTCGACATGGAGAAAATTGCGCCTGTTCCCTGCACCAGGGGTCCCACCTGCCGGCGATCTGAATTCCTACAGGTCAATGGTCGTAGCGAATCCAGAGCGGCGGGCACTGAAGGCTGATCGGGGTGGCCAGGTATACGTCTTGGCGGTCCGGCTGGGCTAAGTAAGTAATCAACTGGTGGCGTCGGTGTATGAAGTTTGATTAGACCTCGCCGAGGAGGTTCATCCTTTCTTTTCCTTGTCCTCACTTCCTGTTTGCTAAGCGATTGGTCTCCCTGCGACGATAAGTGATGGGGCGATTCGGTTAAAGAAGGTAAATATATAAGCATAAAAAATGGGAGATGATGCGGTGTTCCGATATTGCTCAAGTACCCTTCACGAGATGTCTCTCCTAGTGTAACATCATAATTATTGTAGACTGAATGCAGAATGACTGGTCCAGGAAAAGAGTTGCAGTGATCCATAATGGATGCGTCGTCCTCCTCTAGTCCGGGTTGGCCCCTAAAGAACTCCCTTGTACAACAGACACCGTCAACCTCGGTAGTTGCTGCTGCCAGTGTCCTCAACTTCCATGATGATGACAGAGGTCTATCCGCAGTCCTGGGGAAACTACTATGGAGCCATTGATGCCTAGTACAAGCGCCTGGCCAGCTTATAGTGACACTGCGAGGGCAATTCTTTAAAGCAAAGGGAAGGTCGAGGCATCAACAGAAGCGTTTCCAGCTAGCCAGCCAGCAACATTATCTCGCAGCTACTTCCCATAATGAAACATATTTAGTATAGATTTGGGAAGTATTATTTGTGGTTATGTTCTTACATGCACGGCAAGAATCGAAGCGTTGAGACCACACACAACAGCTGTGTCCAGCCGCTGCGGCGTCCGTGGAGCCCCGCGCTGCCCCTGTCAAGCAGCAAGTATGACCCCTGCAGTGATGCCACCAGAGTCACCCAGAGCGACGGTCAAGTGACGTGCCTTGTGTTCTGCCCCGCCAAACAGAGCATCCCTTGAGGGGGTAAGGAAGGGGGGGTTGGAAGCTCCCAGAGCTCAACAACTTGGACCCTAACAACCTCGACCATCCACACCAACAGTGACGACCTCCTCCTTCTCCCTGTGACTTCATATCGCCAGCAACGAAAAAGAACGCCAAAGCTACCTCCTCCTCCTTCTCGCCGCTACAACTACCTGCCCAAGATGTCCCAAGAAGCTTTCGATAAGGCCGTCATCGACTCCAAGAAGTTGACATCCAAGCCTGGCCAGGACGACCTGCTCGCGCTCTACGGTGCGCATCGCTCCCCTCCACCCCCCCCCCCTCTTGCATCGCCTGTCTGGCAACGGCTCTGTCTAATTCATTTCCTTACCATCTAGGTCTCTACAAGGTCGCCGCCGGCGAGGACATCTCCAAGGCACCCGCTCCCGGTGTCTTCGACTTCAAGGTAATCCCACAAACATACACATGACCCCGCCCTTTCAGAGCTGAGGATGAGTGATTGTGTCACAAAACGTTCGTCGTCACACGCATACTAAGAGCTTGTTTTGTTCGTGCGACATAGGGCAAGTACAAGAAGGAAGCCTGGCAAAAGAACCTCAAGGAGCTCAACGGCAACGATGACCCTGTCCCTACCGCGGCGGCACAGGAGGCGGCCAAGAAGAAGTATGCCGAGCTGATTGAGAAGCTGAAGAAGGAGTGCGGCTTTGACGAGAACAAGAAGCCCGAGGAGGTTGGTGGAAACTAAATCAATCATCGTGATGATGATGGTCTGACGGTGAAGGCCTTGCGGGCGACTATACATGTAACACGCGCACGACGTGGGGAATGACGGTTACAGGCATTTGCAATGCAGCAAATGCGGATCATATTCACAGATTAGGATGGTCAGAAATATATACCAAACCAGTAAAGTAAACTGCGCAAACTAGCTGTCTTGGTTTGTTGGTTGCCATAATCCTCCTGGCTCAAGCATCTGTGGTAACATCATGTTACCACCCACCTCTCGCCCTTCCAATCCGGCTCGGTGTGAGTTGCGGTAGCGACCCATGGCACTTCGTTCCCACCATATGGCTGCAAAGGGATGTTGTATGGGATGCGCAGGCCGACGACCGGGTTTCTGGTCTCCTCGTCTCGGTCCGGTGTGTCTTTGTTGAAAGTCCCAACCATAGTTGCGTCGTCGGCGAAAAGGGACGGCCACACGAGGACGCCAATCTCCCATGATGCTATTCGGACCTCGCCAGAGCTATTGACAGCTTCGCCCCAAGCCTGCTTGGAGAGGTTGGCTGAGGTGGTCAGAGCCCAGTCGACGGACTTTTCGCCATAACGAACGTAAGTCTTGATGTGAGGCGCTGCTCGTTTGCGGCCGGCTTCCTGGACCTCAGCCCCGGGCTTCAGTGCTATATCCTCGCTGTCAGCATCATATCATCGTTTAGAAGCACTCAGTAGTGCTCTGAGAAGAATTTCACCTTGTCCCCGCTCAGCATCATTTGCCCAGTGGTGGAACATCGGCTTCAGATATAGTAACTGTTTGGCCTGCTGGGCAGATTGAATCTTGGTGTGGATGGACGCGCCGGATTCGTAGCCATCCAAACTCCGGCGGATCTCGTCAAGTGTTGGGAACACCACTTTAAAGCGCGGCTCTTCCTTTACTTTGTTCTTGGACGCCTTCAATGAGTCAAACAAGGTGCGGCGGAGCCATGTATCTGTCGGGCCTAGGGTGGCAATGCTCGAGACCTGGACGACGACCTCGGACTTTTCATCTTGGACGTGCACTTGCCGCAGAGCGCTTTTCAGTGCCGCCCAGCCCCATTTCGTCTCTTCAGTCGCATCATGGATGTTGTGACGGCCTGGGACAGAGGCAATCAGAGCAGCTCTGATGGCGGAGAAATCATACTTGTCGAGCTTCTCTACCAACTCTCTACAGACGGGTCTCCTCTGGTTGTACGCGCGAAGGTAGTTTAACAAATCGACCTTGAACTTCCCCCCGCTGCCGATCACAGGTGAAGTATCCCCAGGAGTACTAGTTGCATGCGACATCCTCAGTGGCAGCATGGGGCTTTGCCAAACGGACTGTGTCATATTCGTCCAGTCTCTCGCGATCATGTTGGCCGTATGTATGATCACCTGGGCTGTATCGTCATGGCGAAGCAAAACCAGCATCTTACAGTGATGCGTCCCAAACATCTCTGGCATGAACGCGCAGTGGAGCGTAACGTTCTCGTGCGCCCGAGCTTGTTCCTGTACAACCAGGCTTGTAAGTCAGCGTGTCTTTTGGTGGCAGAACCAGTCAGTCAGTAAAGACTGACCTCCAGCGTTAACCGGTTCAGGTCATCCTTCTTCCAAAAGCCATGAACAAGGTGCACTTGAACTAGATTCCTGACATCCTCGTCAAAAGCGGCCATCAGGAAGTCAATGTCGTGTAGATAATTGAACTCCCAGGCCTCTGCGATGAGTGGGTCTCCCAGCAAGTCTCGTAGGGTCACAGCATCCGTGTTTGCAGCATTGGGGAGGTCGCGGATCCAGGTAAGCTGGAACGGTGATTTGAAGACTTTTCTGTCTTCTTTGCTTGATGAGAGCCCGGCAGCCGTCGTTGCAGTCGTGGGCGTCTCAGGTGGAAGAATAGCCTGCGGGCGAGGACTCTTCCTCCTAGGAGGACTGATAGGGTGGCTCAGTGAGCGAGGCAGCGAGTCAATTTCTTCACTCGTGACACTTTGCTCAATAATATCTCCATGGTCCTCACTCACGCGACGCCTTTTGGGTGGTGGCTCCATGGTGTCTCTGGTGTCAAACTCCTGGGGGGGGGGGGGCGATAGGTATTGCTAGAGTATCCGATGGCGAGTGTGTGTCAATGCTCAAGACAAAAAGTTTGGTATATGTTGAACTTCCGTTTCATTCCTCGATCGCTATTCATCGCATCAAGACGCCGCTCTTTTTACTTCCTGAGCAAGCCGGCATGGCATGGCATGTTGATAGAGACTTGAGAAGGAGCAGGTAGTAATTACTGGAGGGTTGTGCTGCAAGCTTGAGCTTCTAGAACGTGTGCGTTAAAAGGTGACCTAGCCAGGTGGTGTGATTGGCAGAGAGAGGCCAAGTAGTCACTAACATCACTACTAACCTTGGGGCTGGATTCATGGTTATTTGCGGAAGCAGCCCAGCCTCAGGGGAACGAGACCCGGACTAGGATTGGACCATGACCTTTATCCAGTCACCTGGAGAGGCTTGACTGATGAGACACTGGCCTCAAGGATCAGCGCCAACTTAGTTGACCTGCCATTTGACTGGGGCCTGGCTTCGCATCTCCTTCAGCTACCACCGCCTGAGCCTCTTGTCGCGACTTTCTTTCCAACGTCGATCTGCGCCTACACCATTTGCAAGCCGTTTTCCTCAACAACTACTACAGGTAGCTGACGGCACAGCTCCATCCATCCTCGCTCGGCGCGATCAAGACGCACACACATACCCTCTCTCTCTCTCTCTCCATTTCTGCGTCGGTCGCCGTCGTATCGTCGCGTTGCCCCTGGTCCCTCGCTGTCGCTTGGCGTCTTCCGACTCTTGTCGTCTGTTCACACGACATACCCATCTTCCATCCCAACTCCTGCCCGTCGCCACGGATCCCTGATGTCTAGGTGATACGGCCAACCCACGAAGGCGACTACAGAACACGCGAGACGGACACACGTGTGCTACGGGGGACGTCGAACCCTCGACCCCCTTTGTGCCATCTTGCTTGCCCGCTAGATTACCTTGTCGTCGTGGTTGGAAGGATCATTGTACCGTGCCGTCCTCTCCACAGAGGAGCCCATAGACCATGAGGCTCTCTTCCCTGTTATGGGGCCTGCTCCTCGGAGCCGTGGCCCACGTGGCCGCCCAAGAAGAGGAAGACGACGAGATACCGGCGGATTACTCCCAGCAGTACACCGAGTTCGATGGGAAGGTGGTGCCCCCCATCCTGGAACTTACACCCGACACCTTTGAAAAGGAAATCAAAGCGTCCAAGCACATGCTGGTCAAGCATTACAGGTTTGTCCTGCTCCTCCTTGATGTCGACTCTGGCCGAGAAGAAAGGAAAAGAAAGAAGAAGAAAAGCCTTGCTGATAAGAGACACACAGCCCATACTGCCCTCATTGCCAGGACTTCGCGCCCAACTTTCGCACATTGTACGAGTTCTACTTCACCGAAGAGATGTCAGATCCGTCGACAACATTTACAGAATACTACGATTGGCGGTTCGCAACGATCAACTGCATTGCCTTCTACGATCTGTGCAGCAAGAATGGTGTCCAATCATATCCGACAACAATGCTGTTTGTAAACGGCGAGAAGAAAGATAGCTGGAAAGGCGTCAAGAGCATACAATTCCTGTCCGAACAGATCGAGCCTGTTCTCGAAAGCGCGAGGCCTGGGTCCAGGCCCAAAAAGGTGCTGACGCCCAAGGCATACGATAAGCAGCGTCCCAAGGCAGATGGCGACTCGACAGCTTCCATGCCCCAGCCCAAGACCCCAGCAGGGGAAATCGAGCTGAGGGAGGCTGGCCAGGCTGGCCAGGCTGGCGCGCCCGCTGCGGGCGCTGCTGCTGCTGCTGCTGCGGCTCCAGCTGTCGAAGAACTGGCTGCACTCAAACCCGCGGAGCCCAAGGCCGATGCCGTCAAAGCTGCGCCGCCAGCCCCAGCAAAGGTCCAGCCAGCAAAGTCGACTAAGACCCCGAACCCGAACGGCGTATCTGTCTCTCTCACCGCAGAAAGCTTTCAAACACTCGTGACCATGACGCAGGAGCCGTGGTTCATCAAGTTCTATGCGCCCTGGTGCCATCACTGTCAGGCTATGGCCCCGAGCTGGGTCCAGCTCGCCAAGGAGATGCAAGGCAAGCTCAACGTCGGCGAGGTCAACTGCGAAGCCAACAAGCGACTCTGCAAGGATGCCCACCTCCGTGGCTACCCCACAATCTTGTTCTTCCGAGGTGGCGAGCGAGTCGAGTATGATGGGCTTCGTGGAATTGGCGACTTTGTGCACTACGCTGAAAGCGCTGTCGAATTGTCCACTGGCGTGCAAGAGGTGGATGCCGAGTCACTCGAGGCCCTGGAGGCCAGAGAGGAGGTGATCTTTATATACTTTTACGATCACGCGACCACGAGCGAGGACTTTATGGCTCTGGAGCGGCTGCCATTGAGCCTCATCGGGAAGGCCAAGCTTGTCAAGACCAAGGATCCGAAGCTTTACGACCAGTATAAGATCACCACCTGGCCAAGACTTTTGGTCTCTCGTGAAGGAAGGCCGACCTACTACACCCCTCTCACGCCGAATGAGATGCGAGATACCCGCCAGGTCCTGACGTGGATGAAGTCCGTCTGGTTGCCCATCGTGCCGGAACTCACTGCCTCGAACGCCCGCGAAATCATGGACGGCAAGATTGTGGTTCTCGGGATCATCAACAGGCAGGATCAAGAGTCATTCTCGAGTGCCATCAGAGAGATGAAGAGCGCTGCCAGCGAATGGATGGACAAGCAGATACAACTGTTCCAGCTGGAGCGGCAGGAGCTGCGCGACGCCAAGCAGCTGCGGATTGAGGAGGCCGAGGATCGTGGCGACCAGAGGGCCCTCAGGGCAGCCAAGCTCATCCACGTAAATATGGATCGTGCAGACCGCAAAGAGGTCGGGTTCGCCTGGGTCGACGGCGTGTTCTGGCAGAGATGGATCAAGACGACGTATGGAATTGACATCAAGGATGGCGAGAGGGTCATTATTAATGATGAGGATGTAAGTACTTCGAAGAGCTGGTCGTCAATAATTTGTGTTTTCCTTTTTGCTGACCCGGCTTCCAGAACCGCCGTTACTGGGACCAGACCAGCACCGGGAATTATATCATCCCCTCGCGCACCTCGATCCTGGAGACCATCAACAAGGTCACGGCACAACCTCCCAAGATCAAGCCCAAGCTGACCATCTCAAGCTTCGAGAAGATCTTCTTCGACATGCGGGTGACCTTCTCGGAGCATCCATACCTCACCATCGGCTGCGTCGCTGGCTTGCTCCTAGGCTCTGCGTCATGGTTCCGTGGACGTTTCGGCAGGAGGAGAGGTAACAGACTCTTCCTGAATGACGAGTTCAAGGCACCACTCCTTGGGTCCAATGCCAACGGAAAGACGGACTGAGGTGATAGAGCAAGAGCAAGAGAGAGAGAGCGAGATGGAACCGGCTGATAAAGGATGTCACGAAAAAAATCCTGACAGTTATACGACCAGCATGCGCAGGCAGCAGCAGATTGGGTAGGCCAAAGAACGCCCTTGCACGACCGCGAACGTGAGAGCCGCATATATTTATTTTATATGTTTGTATATTAAAGCGTCATGCTCGCATATCTGATACACACGAAAAGGGGGGGGGGGGGCATAAACTTGTACCCGGTTCTCTGGAGGTATACGGGGCGTGGTTAACAGCTTGTTGGGAGGCCAGCGGCTCGACTATCTACTCACAGCCATCAGGACCACGTCGGGAGGAATCGAGAAGGGAGAAGGAGAAGGGGGGGGGGGGGGTCGGAAGGTCGGCTGGGCCATGGATCACTCACTGGTGATGTTGGCGTGAGAAGAGCAACCGGCAGGATACCCAAGTCGGGACACTTATGGAGGAAGAGGACGGACATGCATACTAATATGATTCTTGTGTTTTTTCTTTGGTTCAAGACTTTATCAACACCAACAAGGGGAGAAAAACGTCTTCGGATGTGTATGTGTGTGCGTGCGTTTGTATGTTGTTCGTGTCTGCAGTATCCAGCATCTCAACAAGAACCGTTTTTCGAGGAGTTTTGACGGGGGAGAGGACCTTCACCATAAAAAGCACTGTTTACCTCTCTCACCGGTATTGAGATTCTTCTGAGGGCCACAAGGAAAAATTAACAAATACCACACAGCATTTCTCTCTCTCTCTTCAGGCTTGAGGGCCGCGTCGATTCGTCAAGAACGTCAACAGGAATGGATTGTACTGGAGACTAATACACAAAACCAACGTGTGGTATCGTTTTCTTTTCTTCATGACCGGCTTCACCACGGACTGCAGAAGGAAACGNNGAGATAAAGAGAGAGAGAGATCAAAAGCCCCGATACTCTTTTTTAAGTATAGATCTCATCCGTGAAGCCGTTGAGCTCCAGTCCAGACTTGGCAATGTCGTTGACATCGGCCAAGAAGTCCAGCGGCATCTCCACCAGCGTGCCCCTGACCCGGCCGAGCCACTCCTTGACCTCCTGGACACCGCCTGGGAACTCCTCCCGGACGATGTGGCCGTAGGGAACCTTGGCAGCCAGCTTGGCCTTCTCCTCGTCGTCGCCGTCGCCCTCCTTGAGGGTCTTCTCCTCGTCGGACCCGGGGATGATAAAGTACTTGCTGAAGAAGTTGTCGTAGTCGTCCCAGGTGCGGACGACATCGTTGGGCACACTGTGGAAGGCCTTGCTGAAGACCTCGGTGTTAGTGCGGGCCGTATCGCGCCACAGGCGATCAAAGTCGTCGCTCATGGGGTCGACCACCAGGCGGTCGGCGTGCGAGTCCCAGTCGTACTCGTTGGGGCACTTGCTCACGGGCTGGAAGTTGGCGTCGGGCTGGTCCCAGCGCTGGTCGGGCAGGAGGCCCAGGTGCTTGCGGAACAGCTGGCGGCGCAGGCTGGCGGCGAACTTGGACGCGGTCCAGGGCTCGCCGTTCATCTGCGAGCGCACCGGGGTCGGGTCCTCGATGACGACAGCGATCTCCGAGTCGTGCGTGCCGAGCTGCGAGCGGTCGTTCAGGTTGGCGCTGCCGATGAGGACGAGCCGGTCGTCGGCGATCAGGCACTTGGTGTGGATGTACAGCTCCTCGGACACGAAGGCGTCCAGCTCGGCCTGCCCGTCGCCCTGCCACGGGATCGAGTTCAGGTCTGGGCCCTCGGCCATGTACGCCGCCGAGATGGTGTCCCACGTCTGGTCGTCCTGGCGCGCGGCCGCGTCCTGGTACCGCTGGTACTGGCTGCCCAGCCGGCCGTGGGTCTCATGGTAGCGCGAGTGGCCGTCGTAGCCGCTCTCCACGGCATCGTCAAACTCCTTGCGGGCCTCCTCGTACTGCACGCCCGACTCCTGCTCTGCCCGCTCCATCGTGGACGAGACGTTGAGGCGATCGTAGTTGCGCAGGTTGTAGAAGGAGATGTAGCGGCGGGGGTCCTCGATGCCGCCCTGCGAGAGCTTCTCCATGATCGAGTGCCCGCCTCGGCTGATGGACTTGTACTGGAACTCCATGATGGCGCGTGTGCCGAGTGCGCCGTCCGACTTGAGGTCACCAGCAAAGGCAGGCACCGCGGGAATGGCCACAATCACACGGAAGGCCTCACCGTTCTGATGGGCGCGGAGGATGCGGTTGACAATGGCGGCGCCGATCTTGTTGAAGACTGGGTGTTGCTCATCATCTGTTGCCGTGATGAAGAACTGTTGTGCAACATCGTCGTTGTCGTCAGCAGGGTCTCATCATCTAGGGTCGAGGGTTCATTGTTTAAGAAGTGTGTGTACTGACCTGGTTTTCGATGTATACAAACTTCTGAGCGTTTGTGATGGCCTCGATATAAGCATTTGCAATGGAATGCTCGGTAGGCTTTCCAGCAGACCAGGTCGTGCAGCTGTCAAGGTATAAGAAGTGAGACACATATCACCACATATAATCTACATGGCTTCCTGCCGAGAAAAAAAGAGGGGGGGGGGGATAATAATTCTTGCTTACCTTCGGCACATCTGGATGTGCGCTCCATGATCCTCATGACGCTCCTGAGGCTCTTCGCCCCAGATGCGTCCAAAGTGCCGGGTGAAGTGACGTTGAAGGCCGCCAAACATTTCACCAGCCTCTCGTTCACTGTGGTCAATAATCCCATCGACAGGAGGAGCATGGCGGATAGCATCTTCGAATTTATGATATTTGGCTTTCAGGTCATCCGTGTTGTACTTTTGACCAAAGATGTAGTTCCTGAGGAAAACATCAGTAACGTTGAATGTGTATACCGGTGGCCAGATCTGGGAAGCTGGAGTTTTACCATCTGTCTTCGAAGTGGTTTACTGTGCTGTTGACGATGGGCCCGGTCATGGAGATGCTGATGTCAGACCAGCCCATTCGCGAGTACTTGGTACGGTCGACTGTTCATATTAAAATTAAACATGTGAGCATCGATTTTTCTTTCTCTCTCCGGCTTTTTGTAACAAGAGGGTGGAGGGGGAGGGGGTTGATCTTACGCTTGTTCTGTTCCCATTTGTCAACGCCCTCGAAGTCGTAGATACGAGCATTGTTGAAGTCCTGGCCGGGGAAGATGATGGCATCCACATCGCCAGGGTGGGCATCTGCGATAGGGTGGGTGTTGGTGTCCCAGCGACCATAACCTTGCATATGAGACAAGTCAGCACCAGTGAATCGCGTTGTCCGGCATGAGAGATTTCACATGTGAGACCTACAGGCGTCGAGACCACCCATGAAAGAAATCTTCCTGTCCACGACGCAGAGCTTCTCATGGTGAGACCAGAAGAGCACAACATCGTCGCTGGTTCCATAGAGTGTCTTCAGCGCATCCTTGGACAACTTTGACAGGCTGAAGGCACCATGGGACAAGTTGGCGAATGCAGTTTTGAACTCGGCGCTGATGTCCTGTCCGGAAACAGAGTGATCGGGATGACGGAAGACCTTGATGTTCTCGTGCAGGCTC